>PVKY010008398.1:0-14108 GCA_004027775.1 Bradypus variegatus
ACACACCCACATGCACACAGCACAAGCCAGCCAGCGGGGCACATGTACACACACACACCTCGGCGCCCGCAGCCCCCAGCAAGCCTGGAACCAGCCAAGCGTGAGGTGCCTGCCCCGGGAGAGACCACATGGAGGTGGCAGCCGCTGAGTCAGCCCCCTGGAGTGGCAGGGACCCTGGCAAGTCCAGAGGGGGAGGGCGCCCAGCCAGTTGGTGGGGCCGGAGTGGGAGAGGAGCCGGTAGCCCCCACCATCCAGCCCCAGAGAGGCCAGGGCACAAAGCACCCCTCCCAGCCCCGCTGCCCTGCCCCGGCTCCGCTCCTCAGGGTGAGTTCTTGAGCCTGGACTCCGCCCGGGCCTGGCATCTGTGCCCCTCACCTGGCCACCACCTCGTCGTCCACCTTCACCAAGCAGTAGGGGTCGCTGCTCCCAGACCTGGGGGAGGGGTGCAGGGGGCAGGTTGGGAGGGCAGCCGTGGGGGGGCTCCCAATCCACCTGTGCTGTCCAGATGGGGGAAACTGAGGCCCAGAGAGGGGAAGGGGACTTGCCCAGGGTCACCCAGCCAGTCCAGGGGTGAGGCAGGGCCCCAGCCACCCAGCAGACATCATGGCCCACCCTCTGTGTGCCTGCCGCCCCTCTGGGCTTCCACCAGGAGAAATAGGGGCACGAGGCCAGAGAGCCCGAGTCCTGGCCCTCAGAAGCTCAAAGCAGGGGAAGAGCATGTGCCGGGGGTCATCATGGCCCCCTAGCTGTGTGACCCTGGCAAACCACCACCCCTCTCTGGGCCCTGGTTTCTCTCCTCTATAAATGGGCATGATATTAACACACACACCCTAGGGGTGTTGGAGGAGCTAAAGGAGATGATACGTGGTGGCCCCTGTGCCTCACACATGGCCCTTCTGGGCTAAGCATTGTCCTGCCTAGGTGTCACTTCAATGGGAGTTTCCGAGTGGGGGACCCGGTGAGTGGCTCACCTCCCAGCAGGGATGGACCCTCTAACTGCAGATCTCAAAGTTCAACCAACAAGAGAGATGAGCTTCATTCCCTTTAGTATCGAAGAGTCTGCTCCATCCCCCCTTCATAATAAGAGTCCCAGTAAAGCCTAAGCTGTCCAACCCCTCCTCTCCCCCCACCCCACCCCTGCCCCATTGCATGGACCCCCCTGTGTGTTCCCCCAAGCTCAGTCCAGCCTCAGGGCCATTGTACTTGCTATTCCCTCTGCCTGGGACACTGTTCCTGAATCTGTCATGGCTGGCTCCCTCCCATCATTCACATGTCAGCCTAAAAGTCACCTCCTCAGAGAGCCTGTCCCCGACCACACCACCCTGTCCAAAGTTGCCCTCCAATCCTTCTAGGCACCCCAGGTCATCATGCTCCCTTATTTCTCTGTGTTTAGTGACTGCCCCCCACCCCCGCCAACTTCCCGACGATGAGCTCCTTGGAGGAGGCGCTGACTTGGTCACCACTGTATCCTACCCCCCACCAACTCCCGCACACTGCCTGGCACATGGCTAGCCCTCCAGAGATGGTTCTGAGTGAATGAATTGGTGGAGTGCGTTCCCCAGGGTCTGAGTAATAAAAGAGTAACACAGAGAGTAATGGCGAGCCAGGATTGAACCCAGGTGTAAGGGACTCAGAGCACACGCTATTAACCAACGGCCCCTCCCCACTCTCCACCACCTTCTCCCCAGTGGCCCTGTCCTCCACAC
Organism: Bradypus variegatus; assembly: GCA_004027775.1. Lineage (NCBI taxonomy): Eukaryota > Metazoa > Chordata > Mammalia > Pilosa > Bradypodidae > Bradypus > Bradypus variegatus. Next base: position 1,707 of record PVKY010008398.1, read on the forward strand.
CCCAGCCCCACCCTCCCTGTTAGGTGTATCACAGATCCACAAACTCAAACACCTCGGGGATTCCAGGGAAGGGGGCGTTCGCACCAAGGGCTGGCTCCAACCTCAGCCCTGAGCTGCCTCAGTTTTTCTCTCTGGATTCCTTTCTCTGGCTGGGAACCCACTGCTTCTGGTTCCCCATCTGGAACTGGGGAGCCCCTGAACTGCTCAGACTGGGTGATAATCTCTGTCTCTGTGAGTTCCACCTCTGAACTCCCTTCTGTGCAGTACTCCAGGCCTCAGTTTCCCCTTCTGGGTTCCACCCTCTGTACCCCTGTGGCTGCATAAATCCCTCCTGTGTCCTAATTTCTCTCTCTAGGTTCTCTACCCCTGGGTTTCCTGAAAGTGGTTATCCCAGTCCTCAGTTTTCCCAACTGCAGAAGGAAGAGCAGATTGGCTGGGATCCTGCTAGCAAAGGGCTGGCAGGCCCGCCCTCTGCTGCTGACCGATCCCTGGCCCCTCCTGGGAGCCAAGCTCCCCACGTCAGCTCCGGGGCTGTGACGCATGAGGGCCTTATCAGGCTCCCATCAGGTAGGGGCAACGGTGACAGGAGGGAGTGGCCCCTCCAGCCCCTTGGCCTCTCCCATTGCCCCTGCCCTAGCCTGAGCGTGGGAAAGCAGGTCCCTTGGCCATTGTGTGCCCAGTTGGGTTTGAGTGGTGGCAGCAATCAGGCTTCAAATCCAAATGTGTGGTCTTGAGCAAGTGGCTTTGCCTCTCTGGGCCTTAGTTTCCCTGATTGTAAAACGGCGATGCTAAGAGAACCACAGGACGTGTTAGTGAGGCCCAGAGCCTGGTCTGCAGCAAGCCCTCGATGACTGACAGCACCTATTATTAATAACACTAGTAATAACTCTAAAATTAGCTGCTCAGCAAGGTTGGAACCCCCTCCAGCCTAGCAAGACTTCAGGCACAGTCTGGGGCCCCTTCCCTTGGTAGGGGAGAGGGAAAATACACCCATCTATGAGTCCCCTGGGCTTGGGGGTCCCAGCATGCTCTGAGGAGAGCCCCTCTGAAGGAAAGTGCCAATGGGTAGGGAAACTGAGGCAGGGTGGCTTGATCTCCCACACTGCAGCTGGGGCTTAGTGACCCCTCTCACCTGGCCCCCTTTAGAGCTCACCTTGGCCCAGGGACTGGGGGAAGGGAGAACCAGAGATGCGGAAACCAGGCTTGACTCAACCCCCTCCTTGGGCCAAGGCTCAGGGGCAGCCCCCACCCCACCCACCACCACCCCTGACAGCCAGAACTAGGAGAGGGGCCAGAGCACAGTGAGATGGGGGAGCCCACTTTCTGGAAAGTGGAAAGCCCACTTTTTTTTTTCCTGTTTATTAGAGAAGTTGTGGGTTTACAGACCAATCATGCATAAAATACAGGATTCCCATACACCACCACACCGCAACACCTTGCATTGGCATGGGACATTTGCCACAGTGGATGGGTGCCCTCTGGCAGCTGCCTGGCCCCCACTTTGACCTCATCGCTTTGACAGCCCTGAATCTCTAATTCTGGGGGGCTCTGAAGGGTCATCGCAAAAAGAGGTTGGCAGGGAGCTTGTGCAGTTGCTGCCTTCACTCCCCAAGCCTCTCTGCTTCTCTTTCACGTGCCTGTTTATTTGGGTTGGCTGATGGGGAGGGGGCCTAAAACACCTCTTTCCAGCTCTCCCCTTGACAGAGCTGCAGTGTTGGGAGCCAGCAGGGCCCACCCGGGGGTCAGGGCAGAGCTGAGCCCCCACCGCAGCCTGGGCAAAGGCTCAGCATCCACATTCCTGGCCACAGGGCAGATGCAAACAGCCCCACCCTACCCCACCGTCCCCACCTCCGACCTCACAGCTGGGTGGGGCTTGGAGACTCCTCTCCAGAGCTCCTGCTGTCCCAGACTGGAAGCCAAGGTCCAGAGAGGAACAGGTTCAAGGTCACACAGCAAATGCCCTGCCAAGGTCCCACACCTGTCCTGGTTGCTGACACCCTCAGAGCCCCTTTTGGGCTCCAGGTCACATTGGAGAAGGACCCCGCTCCCCACTCGGCACAGCTGCTGAGTCAGCCCTGGGGGAAGCAGAGCCAGGGACTAGCCCTGGGGGGCGATCATCACACCTGGCCAGGGAGGGGGCTGCAGGGGGGAGCTGGCCCTTAAAGCAGCTCTGCCTCCACAGTGGGCTGGAAGCCTCCAGACTGGGGTGCTCAGGGCTCTGGGGCAAGAGGACCCCATGTTCCCTCAGCCCTGGCCAGGGGGCCCACCTGGTGACACTCTGCAAACAGAAACACCACGAATGTTGGGACCCACCAGGATCCCAGGCCCCCTGGGGACCCTCCCCAGGGTCCTCTTGATAGACCTCCAGCCAGCCCTGCAGAAGCCCCATCTCCAACACCTGCTTGGCCTACGGAAGGGCCCCCAATTCCCTTCCCAGCGCTGACAGAATCCAACCCAGATCCTCTCTTCAGTGCTGCAAGACCCCTTGTGATACATTCCAGAAGCAAAGACCCCCACCCTTCCGAGGCTGGTGGGGGCGCCATCTGTGCTTCCCCTCCCACCAAGATCGCGATGGAGATGGGGCCTCTCCCCGTGCACGTGGACCTGCCCCAATACCAGAGGATAGGCAGGCCCCCACCTCCCCTCTCACCGACCCGCCCTGCCACCCGAAATGGGCAATCCCATGCTCGGCGCGCCCTTCGCCCCCAACTTGCCCCCAAGGTACTCACACATCCTTGGCGGGCAGTGCCCGGCCCTCCACCACGCGGATATTCAGGGAGCTGCTCTTGGCCATGGCGCCCAGCCCCAAACTTTACAGGCAGAAAGGCGCCCAGGTTCCGAGGCTGAACCCGGGGGCGTCTACATGTCACCAGCTGTGAGCCTGGCGCCCTGCCCCGCGGTCCCAGCGCCGCCTGTCCGAGACGCGGGTAGCGAGGCGGGAGGTTTCCGAAGGCAGGGAAAGGACGGGTGCCCGGGGAAGGGGCGTCCGGGCTCTACAGGTAGGAGCCGCGCGCCGAGCGGGCGGAGCGCGCCGGGGACATCGCCCGCCTCTTGCCTCGGTGTCTGGAGCTCCTGGCGGGCAGGCAGCGCGGGCAGGGGGCGGGAGGGGGCGGCCCAGGAACCTCCCCCCAGTCCCGCCTCCCGCGGAGTCCCCCGCCCGCCCCCGAGCCCCCGCGTGCGCCCTCTGCCGGCACCCCAGCCTCAGCGCTCCAGAGCGCACCGGCCGGGGCCACCTGGGCACGCTGAGGCTGGCGCGGCGAGGTGTGGAGAGGCCCGCAGTCACGGCGGGCGTGGTGGCTGTCCCCTGGTGAGTTGGCATGGAGCTCAGAAGACTCAGTCGGTCTCCTGCCTGCCCCACCCGCCCGACCCATTCACACCTCGCGCGCCCTCCCCTGCGCGTTCTCCCGGCGCGCGCGGCCCCCCAGGTCCGACCCGTGTCCTGGCGGAGAGCAGTGTCCGCGGTCGGCGGGAGGTGTCGCTAGAGAGTCGCATGCTCCCTGGGGAGCCGTTCGGAGTCAGGGAGGGGCCCCAAACACCCCCCTTCCCTCTCCTTTATATTTCCAATTAAATTCAGACTGTTGGAACGGCTGCTCTAACGTCACGAGCTGGCACTGCGGAGGAGGAAACCGCGGCCCGAGGGGGAGGGGAAGCTTGAAGATAACCACGACGACAGCAGCGATAAGTCGTTCTACAATTGTTTGAACACTTGCTGTGTGCCAGGTATTGTTCTAAGTCTTTTCAGGGATTGTCACGTTTTGTCCACAATAACCCTCTGAGCTAGGTACTCTTACTCCCATTTTATGGATCAGGAAACTGAGGTCCAGAGGGGCTAAATGATTTGCCAGAGATTTCACAAGCAGTATTGGTTTGACTTCCTGGGTTTGAACCCTGGCTCCACCATTTGAGAGCTGTGTGCTCTTGGGCAAGTCACTTAACCTCTCTGTCCCTTGGTTTGGTTTTCTCATCTATTTAATGTGAATATAGTATCTTGCTCACAGAATTTTGAGAGAATTAAATGAGTTAATGCAGATAAAGTTCTCAGAACAGTGACTGGCACATAATAAGCTCTCAGAAAGTAAGTGATTTTATTATTGTCCTTCAAGACCTGGTTCAAATATCACCTCTCCTGGGAAGCCTTCCAGGATGCCCTCCCACCCCAAAGCTGCTTCCACAGCTCTAGGTTTGTACATTTCTCAAGTTTGAAATGAGAGGATGGGACCAGGAGGGCCTGTCCCAGGGCAGACACTTACACACACTTGTCCTACCTGTCAGTTCGCTGTTTCCCGGCCTGAGAGCTCTTAGAAGAGCTGGCACTGGGCCTGACTCACCCCGGTCAGCCCAGGCCTGGGCACCAACCTGCTGAATGAGGTCGGGAGCCAACGCCCAGACCGGCCGGAGCAGGTGCTTCCTGCCAGCTGCAGGAGAGAGGCTTCCTGATCTGCCTCCCAGTCTCCCTCCTTGACCCTCTACCCAAGCTGGTGCGGGACTCAGACCCTGGAATTCTCTCCCCAGCTCACCCCTGCCTGGTGAGTCCTCTGGCCCCCAGAGACCTGGGTCTTAGTTTCCCCATCTGAGAAATGGGTCTAGTAGGGCAGGCTCCCAGGCTTAGAAGTATTGCAACATCCTTCAGTGGGGGACAAGGGGTGATCCAGGGTTGGATTCAGAACAGTGGTGGCTCCATGGGGTAGTTAAATGCTCCCCTGTCATCTTTATCAGTAGCTCCAGATCCCCCCAGCCCAAATAAATATACAGTCTAAGAGGAAATGGAAGTTGCTACGTGACGCTGGCTTTGAGACAGGTGTCCTGGCCCCCTCCGACCTCGTGGCGGCTGCTGGCTGGACCTTTTTCTTCTGGGAGAGTACAGAGGCCTCCCTGATAGAAGCTGGTGAGCTAGTCCCAGGGCCTCCGGGGATACCAGTCAAACTGCCACCCAGCCATCTTCGCCTGTCCGGAGCTGAGCAGGAAGCCACATTCCCAAACACTCCTCCCCAGTCCCCCAGTGGGAATTATGAAGGTTTTCGACTTTGCCAGCCAGCCTCCAGGGAGCAAGCTCTGTCACCTGTCAAATATCAGGGGTCTGACCCCGCAGTTCGCCCAGGGCTGTGGCCACACTCCCTATACTTTCCGCATGGCCTGACCACTTCCTGTTGTTCTGAAAAGCTTTGACCTGAAACTGGCAGGGGTTGAAGTCTCCCAGGACAGCCGTTGTGGAGGAACCAAAGCGGGAAGGGCGGCTCAGAGAGGATGTATGACCTGCGGTGACCAACAACTGGGAGAGGGGCTCTCATAGGCTGTTCCAAGGATGAATTTAGAGGGCAGTGCAAGCCACCTGGCATCTTTCTTGCACATAGTAGGTGCTCAGGAAACGTCCAGCCTCCCCCTCCTTCCCTTCCCTTAAGCTCCTTAAATGCAAAAACCCATGATTGTGTTCTTGCCGACACCCTACCTAATCTAGCACCTGTGGGGTGCACACAGCAGGTGCTTAAAACCTTTGGTGGGAGGAGATGCTGAATTCAGGGTTTAAGATCTGACCTGGGATTGAATCCTGGCACCTACACTTATGAGCTAAGTGATCTCAGGCACATGAGTTACCCTTTCCAAGCCTCAGTTTCCTCATCTGTGAAATGGGAATGATCGATCATAACACCTATGTCATAGGGCCTACAGCAAGGGCTCACCAAGTGCCATGGCTGTCATGGACCTCCTGAGCCCTCCCCTGTGCCTGGCTCCAAGCCCCACTCGGTAGCTTACCTGTCGCGTCCTAAGGCCATGGCCCGGGTGGAGGGACAGGCCCACCCCTGTTTTCCAGGCACGCAGCAGCCACACTTGAGTGGCCGGTGTGGCTCCAGAGTGCTGAGCTCGGGGAATCTGGAGATTTATGTCCTGGATGAGAAATCTGATAGAGAGATCCGAGATCAGGGCTCCTGCCTTCCCGAGGGGCCCCCCTTCGTCTGAGATGCCGAGCCTGGGACCCCGGGAGGGCTCCTTGTCCCGGTGGGGGGGTCCGGCCCATGAGGACGCGGGCAGGGGTGTGCTGGCGCCTGCTCCTGCTGGCCCCGGGGGAGCCGATTCCGCTCTCCCAGCTCTGTGTTCAGCAACGCCAAGTTGGGAACTTGAAAACTGGCCAACACGGGAGAATTTGCTCCACAGAAACTGGCAAATGCTACAATTTTTTCCCCAGCACATCACTGTGGCCTCCCAAGCCACATGGCTTTCTAGATACCACTCCCGAATTCGACACCCACGCCCCCACTCGTATCACCCCCACCTTTGCTCCATCAGCTCCTCCTGCTCCTTTCTCCAAGTGTTCAAGTCCTCCCTCTGCAATCGGATAAATGGTGTGTGGGGTGGGGTGAAATAAACTGCAGCCGAGCAGTGGTGGAATACTATACCGCTGCTAAAAATGATGTTCTCAAAGAATATGTCATGGCAGCAAAAATGCTGAAAAACAGAATGAGTGGTGGGGGAGAGAACAGTATATACAACCCTATATGAAGTTTTACGAGTAGGTATATTGGCACATGGATTTAATCTTCTTTTACTATTGGACAAGTGTGTATTGAGTGCCTACTGTGTACGAGGCAGTGGGGACACGGTCAGGCACAAGATGGCCCAGCCCTGCTCTCCTGGCACTCACAGTGCAGCAGGGGAGACCAACAAGATAAACACACCCCGAAATAATGTACTCCCAGAGAGGAGGTAGTGACTTGAAGAAGATGAACTGAGGACAGAGCTGGGAGAGCTGGAGGGCTTCTTAGACATATGGCATATGCTTCTTTTACAATAAGAAAATAATTCGGGCATCTGTCAGTTCCCTTTGTAGCGCCGCTCACTGCCTCCTGGAAGCCCCCACAGAAGTCCCCAGAAGGCTGCGATGCCCCCACCCCACCCCACTGCCCCGTGGGCACCTCTCTGTGACCTTGGGCTTGTTACCCTGTTTTGTGCAGTGACTTACATGCTTGTCGTATCTCCTAAATGTCAGGGACAATGTCTGATTCATGCTGCACCTCCCACACTGCTTGGCACGTAAGACAGACTTGAAACACACTCGTGAGATTAAATAGAATTCAGTTCCCCTTGAGGGCTGGAATCTGGCCACTCTTGTGATAACAGGTCAGATTAGTTTGTACTTCCTCTCTCCCCATGGTACCCAGGATGGGAGTTTATTAATGGCCACCCTACCACAACCCCTCTACCATCTGCACCCCAAAACCAGAAGGCCTGACCCCATCCTTTGGCACTACAGACCTGCCCACCTTTAGGCCTGGGCCTCAGTCTCCCCTCCTGGGACGTGGCACCATCCCTTCTGAGGCCAAGATCTGAGCAGGGAAGACAAGAGCCTGGGCCAGGTTGGGGGTGAGGAGCATGTTCCTGGTCTCGGGGAACACAAAGCCCCATTTGTGATCGCCGGGCATGCTTCTGGGCAGGGAGCCACGTGGGACAGGAGGCAGCAGTGGGTGGCACGGGCAGGCTTTCCAAAACCCCCTCCTGCGGGCTGGCTGCCAAGGAAGCTGAGACAGGTCTGGAACCATGCTGTCCGTCTGTCAGTCCGCATCCCTACCTCCTTCTCCTTTGACCCCACTCCCCAAAATGGTATCCTCCCCCACCCCCACCCCACACCCACTTGGGGCCACCCTGGAATGGAGAAGTAGGAAGGGGGAGCCACCGAAGCATGAGACATGGGGGTGGGGGCAGTGGGTATTTGCAGAGACTGTGGGTTTGTGGCCAAGAGCAGGACCAGCTGGGAAGTTATGTCCTACTGTCATTTGGCAGCTTTACCCAACCCATCACCTAGGGGGTTGCAGAGATGGGCAGGAGGCTGAGTTAGGGGGAAGCTGGGACCCCTGCTTCAACAACGTGGCTGGAGAGCCCCAGAGGGCCTGGGAGCAGCACCCCATTTAACAAAGAGGAATGCTGAGGCCTGGGGATAGATGAGCCATAGCTCCAGCCTTTTGAAGACAAGTCCTTTATGTGGGACCCTTATCCCCTCCTCTGAACTGTGTGAGCAGTTCCAGGGCAGGGATGGGTTGAGTTATTTCTGTATGTTTCCAACGCCCAGGGCCTAGACCTTAGATAAAAGCCAGGCCCTACCACTTCTCAGCTGGGTGTCCTTGGGTAGTTGCTTAACTACCCCGGGCCTCGGTTTCCTCACCTGTGACTTGTAGTACAAATCTGGCCCCTCTTTGTCCCCATCTAGCCTGGCCCCACCTCATCGTTCTCGAATTCTGCACACCTGCCTTGGGCTTTTGCACACACTATTCCTCCACCTGGAACACTCTTCCCCTCCTCTACTCATCCCCGCACATCCCTGAGGTCTGGGTTCAATGTCACCTCCTCAAGGAGGTCGTCCTGTCCTCCTCCTTGCACCCGATACCTCTCCTCCTAGCCCTCACACAGTGTAATGGCATATTTGCAGGGTTGTCTGATTCTTCTGCCCCCCAACCCCCATCTGGCCTGTGAGCTCCCGCTGGGTAGATGCTGTAGCCTCAGCATCTAACATGGTGTCTGGCACATAGTAGGTGCTCAATAAACACTTGCAAACCCTCTTCTAAAATAATGATTATTAAGAGGGGAAGGATGCACACCAGCTTCAAAATGGCAGCATCTTCTTTGAAGGAAGGAAGGGAATGGGCATGAGGAGGGAGAAAGCCAAGACTGGTTCAACTGTAGCTGGAAGGTTGCACTTAAGAGGGTAGACTCTGCACCCAGGTGGCCTGGGTTCAAATCCCAAGATAGGCTGGATACCAGAAGCACAACCCACAAAAGGAAAAATTGGTAAATTCATCGAAATAAAAAACTTGTGCACTGCAAAGAAAACAAAATGAAATAAAACCCCTGTGAAAAGACTGGGAATAACTATTCAACAAAGGACATATATCTAGAATATATAAAGAAGTCTCAAGACTCAGCAGGAAAAACAACCCAATTAGAACACAGGCAAAAGACATGAGCAGGCATTTTCCTGAAGAGGATGTACAGACAGCAAATAAGCACATGAAAAGTTGTTTAACATTATTAGCCATTGGGGAAATGCAAAATAAAAAGCCACAGGGAGCTGGCAGTATACACCTTTCAGAAAGCTACAATAAGAAAAATAGTGACAATAGCAAGGATGCACAGAAACTGGCTCACTCACACATTGCTGGCAGGAATGTAAAATTGTGCAGCTACTCTGTGAAAGAACATGATCGTTTCTTACAAAATTAAAAATGCACTTCTGATCCAGTCCTGCACCCCTGGGCATTTATCCTAGAGAAATGAAAGCTTATGTGCACACAAAACCTGGAACATAAATGTTGATGGCCACTTTATTCATAGGAAACAACCCAAACATCCTTCAACAGATGAATGGTCAGATAAACTGCGGTACGTCTATACCATGGAATTCTACTTGACAATAAAAAGGAACAAGCTACTGATCCGTGCAACAAATTGAACTCAAGAGAATTATGCTGAGTGAGGGAAAATGGCTACTCTGTAAAGGTAACATACAGTATGATCCATTTATATAGCATTCTTGAAATGACAAAATTATGGATGGAGAACAGACTAATGGTTGCCAGGGAATGGGGACTGAGGGAGGTGGGTGTGGCTATAAAAGGTCAGCAAGAGTCCCGGGGATGGAACTGAGCTGTATCTCGACTTCAGGAGGACAAACGAATCCACATACTGTAACACTGCATACCACAGTACACACCCAAATGAGTGCGTGGAAACTGGTAGGATCTGAATTAGGTGGGGGGGATTGTATAAATGCCAGTTTTCTGATTATGATATTCATTGAACAATAGCTGTGCAAGATGTTACCACTGGGGGAGACTAGGTGAAGGGTGTATGGGCTCTCGCTGTAGAATTTCTAAACTCCAAGTGAATCTTCAATTATCCCAAAATGGAAGAGTAATCTGTACCACTGCACATCTACGAGAATGACTTAAAAAAACCTGACAGTACTTACTGTTGCTGAGGCTAAAGAGTAACTGGAATCCTTATATATTGCTGGCATGAATATAAAAATGGTACAGCCACTTTGAAAAACAGTTTGCAATTTTTTATACAGTTAAACATACACTTACTTAAGACCCAGCAATCCCACCTCTACATATTTATGCAAGTGAAATGAAAAGTTACATTCATGCAAAAAACCTGTACGTGAATGTTAATAGAGGCTGTATTCATAATTGCCCAAACCAGAAGCCATCCAAATATCCTTCGTTCGGGGAATGGATAAACAAACTATAGTATGCAATAAAATACTACTCAGCAATAAACAAAAAAATTAAAAAAAGAATGAACTACCAGTAGAGATGTCCACAAGAATGAATCTTGAATGGATATTGCTAAGTGCAAGAAGCCAGACTCAGAGAGCTACAGAGCATGTTTCCATTTGCAGTGTCCTGGAAAATGTGAAACTATAGGGATAGAGAACAAAGCGGTGATTGCCAGGCCTGGGGTGGGGTCAAAGGTTGATTAAAAAAAGGGGCACGAGAAATTTTTCAGTGTGATGGAATTGCTGTCTGTGTTGACTGTGAAGGTGATTACACAACTATTATGCGTTTGTCAAAACCTGTGAAACTATATGTGAAAAAGAATGATTTTTTCTGTATGTAAATTATACCTCCATTTTTAAAAAAACAAGAAAAAATCAGATCACGGTGCTTTATTGTAACTTCACACTGACTTATGCATAACGATACTATGTGAACATTAATGCAAAATGCTCAAAGATAAGATACACATTACTTTGGCTCAGTTTTTCTCAAATATGCTAACAAAATTCCTAGGAATTCTTTTAATCAATGTAGACATTGCAAGTAATTATAGATTTTTACATAGTGTTACTCTACAATAAGAAAATACATTTCTTTCAGTGGAAAAATGAATTACTTAAAACTGGAAAAAAAAAGTGATCTGAAACAGAGATAGCATGGTTATTTCTGGGTGGAGGGCCTGTGGGTATTTGTTATATTACTCTGGGTACTTTTTCCATAGTAAGGATTAAATTTAATTGTAAGGATTAAATTAGAAACCACATATAGACTGCTTGGCCTAGTGTCTGACCTGCATTAAGTGCTCAAAACATGTCCACTCCTTCCCACCCCTGCCTTTCCAAATCTGGATGTCCTGTCCCCAAATGCTGGTTTCTGTTGTGTGGTATGATGGCCCCTCTTTATTTGTCCTACCGAGACTGAGGACCCCACATGGCATGGCCAGGGGGAGCCTATCTCCAGCACAGGGAGCCTCCAAAGGCTAGAACATAGTAGGGCCTCAGCTCCTTTCCAGGGAGCAAATGACTCAGCACAGGGCCTGGCAAACAGTAGGTGCCCAATAATGATTCTTGAGAGTGGACAACTGAATGTGCAGCCACCCAGTGTGGTTGCACAGCCAGGACGAGGCTGGCCAGACTCAGGTCCCCGGGAGAGGTGGTTCTTGGCCGAGGGACCCATCCCTCCCCAGGTGGAGCAGAGGCTGCTCCCCACCCTGCAGCCCCTCCCCCCGCCTCTCCTGGCTGATTCCCGAGAGTGAGAGCGCAGCCAGGCAGCGGAATGTTGCGTAGCTGGTTGCCCTGGCAACCAGGGCCTGCTTGGTCGCTGCCTTGCCAGAGCGTGGAGCGAGCACGCTGCTGCACCACCCTCCATCAGAGCCCACTAAGGCCCTCCTAGGCTTGTGCAAAACTCCAGCCGGTGGAAACGGAACCTGGGGGACCACCGGGAGAATGGCAGTGAACTGGAAGGAATATTTCCGACTGGCCTTAGAAGAGAAACTGCTGGCGTGAGTGGTCTGCAGGTGGCAGGGAGGACTGGGGGAGGCAGGGCAGGAGCAGGTGGGATGGCTCATTCCCGGGCCCCCTCCTGGTGGGTCTCGTTTCCTTGGGCAGTTCATGGTAGGGGGTTATTGCCCCCTCTTCTCAGAAGAGGAAACTGAGGCTCAGAAAGGAACCTCAACTTTCCCAAGGTCTCAGGACTAGTTAGGGGCAGAGCTGGGCCAATAGCCCATTTCTCTTACCTGCACCTGATTGCTATTGGCAGAAACCTGCTGAGATAAAATCATTCACAACAAGGTGGGAAGGAATTACTCTGAAAACTCCATCTTGTCCCCCACCCCCACCCCCACCCCCACCTATCACAGTTCCTAGCAGCAATGTCGTTCCACTGCCCAGGCTGAAATTCCAGGGTCACCCTTGACTCTTCTCTTACCCCCTCATTCACCCCAACAGCTCTGCTCTCAAATTGTACCCAGATCCGACCCCTCCTGACCCCTCCACACTACCACCCTGATCAGAACCCCATTATCTCTGGGTGAGGCCAGAGCCCCACCACTGGTCTCCTACAGCTGCCCCCGGTGTCCTGCCCCATCGTCCACACTCCCGCAGCAGCCAGAGGGATCCCTCGCTCCAAACACTCC
>PVKY010008399.1:0-14094 GCA_004027775.1 Bradypus variegatus
GGAGTTTGAGACCTGGGCAGGAGGCCATGGAAGACTGTTTATGTCTCCTCTTGGTGGGCACAGGCCTGCCTGAGGAGGATTGGAGTGGACTGAGGAAATCCCTCCCTTCCCTACAGTTCTCCAGTCCCCTGAGACCCAGCCACTTCCTCCAGGAAGCCTCCCTGACTGCCGCAGCCTGACCATTTGTGCCATAGGCCAAACTGCTGGCTGGGCCATGTTTCCCACATTGTCCTGCCCCGGTTGGCTTTCTCAGAAGCAGAGCCTTCTGTTCCTTCTCTCTGCAGTGCCCTCAGTGTCCACAACAGGGAGTTGTCCAGTGATGAGGCGCTGACCTGGGGGGAGAGTGAAGCTGCCCCCCACCCCTTCTCGTGCGTGGGCTCTGGAGCGGGCACCAGGCCCCCGACAGTGCTCCAGCATCTGGGAGGCTGGCGGGAACCACTCTGACTGCCTTCAAGGGCACTGCCAGGAATAGATGCGGCCACTCTGTCCCCTGCATGGGTCTGGCAGCCCCGGAATGCCCTTTCTCCAGACATTTCGTGTGTTTCCCAAGGAGCCCTAAGCCCCAGTGGCCTGGTTCCTCAGGGATGAAAGCTCGGTTTGGCTCGTAAACCTGGTTCTGCAGAATGTGTCAAGTCACCTCTCCACAACACAGCCTGGCAGAAAGGACCCCGCCTGTGTCTTGGGTCACAAGCTGTGTCCACTGGTCAGCCACCCAGACGCAGTGCCAAAGGCCGGCTGCATGCTGGCCCAGCATGGTTCCAGAGGCCCCACCAAAGGGTCTGCCCAACAGGAGGCCCTTAGTGACAGTCGGATCCCTTTGCTTTGTCACCAAGGAAACAAGGCTGCAGCGATGGGGTGACTTGTTTGGAGTCCATTGTTTGCTAGTAGCAGAACCAAGCCACCACCCACTGCTCCTCGCCCCCGCTCAGGAGCTTAGGGGTCCGTAGGAAAGAGCTTTGGGACTGGCAGTCAGGGAGGGCTCCAGGGAGGAGGAGGCACCTCAACTATTTTGGGCAGGTAGGATTCAGGTCCTAAGAGAAGAAGGAGGATGTCAGCACAAGGCATGAAGAAACGTGGGATGCCTTTGTCTGAGACAAAGGACCAATGTGGATGGGGCCACAGGGTGGGAGGTTAGAGACTGAGCAGAACACGGGGAAAGGGAAATAGAGGCACTGGGACCCCAGTCTCAACCCTGCTCCTGCGAGGCTGAATGTGTGACTCCAGGAAAGTTCTCCCATTCATTCATGCTCCCAGTACTGACTGCCCCCTGCCCTCTGCCTGCCAGGTCCTGTTCTAGGATCCAGGGATATTGCAGGGAACACATGGTCCAGTGGAGGCAGACAGCAAACACACAAGTCAAGTGCACCAGGGTGGGGGGTGACGGAAACAGGAAAGCTGAGTAAGGGCGAGGGGAGGTTATTCTAGATCAAATGGCCAGGGAAGGCCTCTCTGGTGAGTGACAATGGAGCAGAAAGAGGAAGGAAATGAGGGAATGAGTCAAGAGAGCATTTGGGAGGACAGCATTCCAGGCCGAGGGAACGGCACGTGCAAAGGCCCTGAGGTGGGGGCAATGGGTTGGCAGAGGAAGAGCAATCTGTCACGACAAGTGTCTCTGGGCTCCCCTCCCAGGGCTGAGCCTGCTTGAACAGAGCCCGTCCTGCATGCATGAGGCCATTCCCATGACTTTGGGGCAGAATTGGTAGGATTCTTTCTCTTTGCCAGGTGGGAGAACTGAGGTAAAGAAAGAGCAGGCTTTTGCCAAAAGGTGATATAGTGATGGAAAGGAAGAGACAAGGTCTAGCCAGGCAGGGAAGAGACAAGGCCTTGAATTTTCAACCTCAAGGTGTGTTCCTAATTTAGCACAAAACCATTTTCTCTGCCTACCATCATGCAGGCTCTGGGCCTGGACTCTGCCTGTCCCAGGTAGGTGAGAACAGGAGAGGCTGGAGTCCCTGCCCCCAGGAGAAAACCCAATGCGCACACACCACTGGGGCAAAGGTGGAGAAGAAGGGCTGTTAAGTGGAGTGGGGGGTAGGGTAGGGATCTCAGAGAGGCCCAGGTTTGAGGGGCTGGGGTTGCATGAGGGCTTCCTGGAGGAGGAGGCCAAGGAGTGTGGGCCTTTGGAGTATCCAGGGTGCGGGGAGAGCGTTCTAGGCAGGAGGAGGGCAAGACAGACGCAAAGGCTTGTGGGCTGGAATGCGTGTGTGTTAGTGTATGTGTGTGTGTGTGTGTGTGTGTGTGTATGAGAGAGAATGAGTGCACACGTGAGAGAGAAAGGGAGCGTCTGTGGGGTCCCATTGCTGCTGGAAAAAAATATATGCCTGGGAAAGGGGGCTCTGAAGTTGCGTCTTCACTTTTCACCTCTCTGGATGCGAGTTTGTTCCCTCTCTCCCTGTGTCTCTCTGTTTACGTCTGTGTGAATGTCTCTCTCTGCCTCGGGATCTCTCTTTGTCTTTTTATCTCTGTCGGTCTGTCTCTCCTCGCCTGTGTAGTCTGTCTTTCTCTAGGTCTCTCAATCCCTAGCCGACTGCCTGTGGGTTTGCTCGTCTCTTTCGGTCTCTCCACTCTACTCCCCCCGCCCCCTCTTTTCTGTCTCTTGGAATAGGAAGAGGCCGGAGTAGACTGCTCCCCTCGCTTCCCACCCCCTCCCCACAGTTTTTTTCTCTTGCTCCTTATTCAAGACAGATAAAGTGCGCACAGCTGCTCCCAGCTGAAACGGGCCTTAATTGCACCCCCGTTGCCATGGCGATCCCTGATGATCTCAGGGCTGGAAAGCTGCCCTCCCGATCTCCCTGCCGGGGCATCCGGGGGGCACAGCCCCACTGACTGGGAGCAGACCCACCCGGAGCCCTGGCCCGGCAGCCTGAGGGCTCCCCAGATGCCTTTCCTGCCCCCAGCCCGTCCCCGCCCCCACCCACCGCAGTGCCTGCAGCACCTTCATTACCAGGGCCCCTCCCTGGGACCCCCAGGGTCCGGGGTGCTGAGGCACAGGGTCCTACAGCGTTCAAAGCTTTTGCTGTCGCCAGCTGTGGCCTGGGATTTGGAGTGGGGGGGGGGAGAAGGCCATCGGGTCAGAGTGCTGAGCTCTGGGCGCCATCCCCTCACCTGTGGATTTGCCACACCCACCGTGGAGGATGGGAAGATAAGGTGAGACCCTGGAGTGGGGAGCCTTTTGATGCAAAGTGGGCTGTTTGTTGCTGTTCTCATGGGAATGTGCACTGGGCACAGGGAGGTGGTGGGCACCAGAGATGGAAGGGCTCCAGAGACCCCCCTCCAGGCTCACCACCCTGCTGAGGTTCTGCAGCCCCACAACCCCACTGCAGAAGACAGTGGGCAAAGCAGCGCAGGCAGGGTGGTGAGCGGCCCAGGCACTTGGAGGGAAAGGGACGGGGAGGGCAACCTACCCGGGCTGTGCCTCCCGATGCTGGGGGTTCCAGGTGGGCTCTGCTGCAGCCCAGGGCTGTGAGCCGGATTCGGGGAGGTGGGAGTGTATCTGTGCATGGGTGTGGGTTTGCATGCATATGCATGTGGGTGCACATGTGTGTGTGGGTGTGTGTTCTGGCCCACATTCCTGCTGTGCACTCCCCTGCGAAGGACCCTCCACTGGGATCTGAGCCAGGGCCCATTAGAGTGTGTGTTCACAGCTCAGTGGCTCCTGATGGGGCCTCGGGGAGGGCAGCCCTACTTAGCGCCCCCGTCAGCACACCCTGAGGAGCTGTCAGACATGAAGCAGGACAGCCCTGGGCAGCCCAAGGAGACCTGCTGCTGGCTCTGTCCCCTCCCATCACCCACTCCTCCTGCTAGGCGGGAGGGCAGCCCAACCCCAGCCCCTTCAACTGGTGGGATTCCTGCATCCTGGATCTGATGGGTCCCCAACCCCCTTCCGCACCAAACAAACCCAGAGGATGAGCAAGCCCAGCGTGTGGGTGAGGGTGGGGATGGGTAGTATGTGTGCAAGTACGCATGTGTGTGTCCCATCTCCCTCAGCACCTGAGCCCTTCTGCACAGCATCTACCCAGGCAAGGCTCTGTCCTCTCGCCCAAGCACAGGACTCTCTGCCTGGCCTCTGGTCAGTATGGGGGGCCCATGGGGTACAGGACAAGATTTCCCCAGAACAGAGCCCCACAGACTACCCTGCTCTCTGCCAGGGGTGGTGCCAGCTCGAAGCCACACCACTAGGAACCATGCTCCGTAGTGTAACAATAGCAACACCAGTGGGAGCACCAGCAGTTGCTGTTTACAAGGGGTGCCACACCCCTGGGTTAGGAGAGCCACCTCTGCACAGACGGGGAGACGGGGTGCCCGCCCGACGCCGCTCAGCTCTAGGGGCTCCTGGGCCTCTGCGGTGCACCCAGAGTCTGTCCCTGTCCCACCCGGGCCCTGGTAAGCAGATTCTCTTCCTCTGACTCTCAGGCCCCAGTGCCTCTTCCCTGTGGGAACATTTCAGGGGCTAAAATGTCACCTGAGACTTTGTGCTGGAAGCAGTTTCTAGGGAAGGATTTCTGTGCCAGTAGTGTCCTCAGCAGAGAATGTCAGAGCGCCTGTCCTGCTGTCCACTGGGCACTGCTGTGTCTCTCATGCCCCTAGTTGAGGGTCTCCATAATCACTCACTAAATCAGTAACGGCGTGTACGAGCGAATGCTTCTTATCTGGATTTTTGGCATCGCTTGACCTCTCCCTTTTCTCAACTCCAAATTGGCCTTAGAATCCATCTCCTCCTTGGCTTCTGCCCAGCTGGGTCTAGGGCTGAGACCCCACACAGTCCCGAGCCCTCCCACCCCTTCCCAGTCCCCACAGCCTGGGGGACCCTGACAGCACAGGGCGGCAGATCGCCTCCCTGTGCGAAAGCCTCCTTTGGCCGGCAGCAAAATGCTGTCTCACCTTCCAGGCTATTCCAGGCTGCCCCAGGCAGGCCAGACCTCCAGCCCCACCCCAGATGCTCCTTCAGGTTTCCTGACTTCCTACATCTGGTCTTCACCCCTGCTGTCTCCTCTACCTGGAATGCCCTCCTTCCATTTTCCTGCCTATAGAAATGATATTCCTGTCAGGTTCCCACTTACTTGCCACTACCTCCAGGAATCTGCTCCCGGATCTGCAAAGATGCTCAGCTCAGAGTTCCCCATGAGACGGACCACATTATGCCGTGTGCTACGGCTCTCCGTGAATGAATGAATGAATGAATACCAAGAGGTATCTTTGGGGGAGCACTCTTAGCCCAACACTAGGACTCAGTGAACATTCTCCCCCAATCCCTACCCTGCCCTCGGGGCCACCTTCCTGCAAAGCGCTGCTTGGAGGCTGGAAGGACACTCTGCCGAGAATCTATCGTGTGCCACCCTTGGGAGGGCCTGTGATCTGCTGTAAAACTTTCCTTGGGCTCTAAGAGCCACCTGGTTTCAGAGAAAGGGGTTAGTGGAGGAGCTGACAATTAGACAGGAGAGATTTGGGTGGAAAGAGAAGCCAGAACAGCAGAGATGGCATTTCAGGCGCGGGAACTTCCAGGGCGATGGCACAGAGGCGAGGCCACACACAGGTTTTTGGTGTGTCAGTAACGAGGAGGGTGTCCTGCCTGGGATGGAGCCGAGGCTGAGGGTAGGATGCAGACCGACAGTGGAGGGAATGCAGGCTGCAGTGGCTGGATGGGCACAGGGGCAGGTATTAAAAGAAAAGCCCACAGGAGTCTCTACTCCACCTCTTCTCCTAATAATGAATAAAGAGAAATAACAAAGAAAGAAGATATTTCCCCAGCAAGAATCACCAACTCCCCGAAGGCAGGGGCCAGTTTTCTTCCCCTTCCTAGTAATCCCTACCCTGTCCCTCAGGCTGACCTCATGCCCCTGCCTGGAGTTGGACGAGAGCCCTCGGAAGGCAGCTCTGCAATGAGCCAGCCCCCCTCCCTCCTGCCGCCATGCCGGGGCTCCTCTCCACTCATCTGTCTTTCCAGCCAGAAACCTAGCACCTTGCCTTCAGACAAACCTATCACATTAGGAGAGAAAAAAATAACTGGAAACAGCTCTGCAAAGATTTGTCTACTGGGAAGTAGAAAAGCAAATGGTGCCCCCTTTGTGTTCCTACAGGCAGGAAGTAGCTTCCCATTGCCCTGGGAGGTTCTGGGCAGTACCATCAGGAGGATTTCGACTCTGAGCCTCTCCCCAGACTCCACTCCAGGAGGCAGGTGGGATCCGTCCAGGGAGCAGACGAGGGGCCCGGCAGGCTCACTCCACTCAAGGTGCTCTGAGTCAGGCCCTGTTGATCATTCTCAGTTGGACGGGGCAGCCTGTCCTTTGCTCACCTCCTTCCTGCACCCTGCACACCTGTTTCAGAACAGTTAGCACCACACATTCTCCATGGTTCTCACTGGTGCATCTTCTGACTTTATCTAGGCTGTGAGCTCCTTGAAGGCAGGAATATGGCTTGATCTATGTTTTCACCCACAGCTTTGTTCATGCTCCAGCAACGGGCAAGGCATTTGCTAAAACCACACAGATATATGCCACGGCTATACTACCGACACCCATCAATATGGAAATGCCCTTCAGGCATCAGGAAATAGAACTAGTCTGCCTGCAAAGGATACTTTACTCTCCACATCATGCTTTGTTTAATTAACTGTCTCCAGTGGGGGCTGTTAACACACTAAAAGACATTTTTTAAAATCACATGATTAACCTTGGGAATTGAAGGGTCGACTAAACACATTGATGCGACTTTACTAGGCTTGGGAAACAGCCTGTGGCTTTGCAGACCCCTCTCGAGGACAGCGGCCAGCAGTTAACTAAGAGCCATTGCCCCTTTCCTCGCTGTGGCCGGTGGCCACACTGCGAGGACTCAGGCACCCATCCCTGGGGTCAGCCACTGCACAGCCACCAAGTCCCATCCCACACCCACCGGGAGACTGTCCGACATTGGAGCTTCCAGGGTTTGCATTGCTAAGTGGTACTTTGGGGGAAAATCCACATTTGTCTATCTTTCTCTCCCTCTCTGCTCAAAAGCTCTGTACTTTTTAATATGAAAGCCTTTTATTTCCTTGCAACAGCAACTGCTTTCATTGAGTTTTACGGATTTCACGAATCTAGAGGAGGAGGTGCTGATGGGAGGCGGCAGATGTCTCAGGCCCCCCTGCTCACACCTTCGTACCTGGGCCAGAGCATTCTGTATCTGGGCAAAAGTGAATTTCCCCTTCTTTTGTCTTAAGGCTTCAGGATTTAATTTGCTCATTGCGTTCTTGTGGAGAGATTTCCCTTCTTTCTTTATGTTTCCACACCTCTTCCCCTCCCTTTCCCTGCTCCTCTTTAGTTTCCAACACCTCCGCTAACCAGGCAGGAAGGAATGTGCCTGGGGGCTCCCCAGGCTGAGAACTGCCTCCTTTCTGGGGCTGTGGATACAGAGTCTGAGAACCCCGTCATGAAGGACAGTGGTGGACGACTCGAACCTCAGAGAACAGCCGACCCCACACCCAGAAAGCCTCACTCCACCAGGGTCCTGTGAAGGGGCCTGCCGGGGGCTGGGGGAGTCTCCCTCTGAGGCTTTTTGGCATCCTGGGCTTTGGTCTGGCCCCCCTGGCAGCCTGGAAACTCCCAGAGGGCTGGCTTCCGCGTTCCCTCAGGATCGCC
Source organism: Bradypus variegatus (assembly GCA_004027775.1). Taxonomy (NCBI): domain Eukaryota; kingdom Metazoa; phylum Chordata; class Mammalia; order Pilosa; family Bradypodidae; genus Bradypus; species Bradypus variegatus. The sequence goes on from PVKY010008399.1 coordinate 7,614, forward strand.
AGTGCCCGGAAGCACGCAGGCTGACTCTTGCTTATTCTGGGCTGTGTGGCTTCTGCGCTCATCCTGAAGACCTCCAGAGGGTCCGTCGCTGCTTCAGTCACCTGTGGCAAAAGGGGTCCAAGCCTCTGTCCCACGGCTGCCAGCTGCCCGCGGGCTTCTCCGGATAAGGTTGTCCCTGGGCTTTCCCATCCTTCTCCAGGGCAGACAGCCCAGCTGCAACCTTCCCTGCGGAGGCTTTGTGCCCATGTCCCCACCTAAAGCCCTCCTCCGTCATGGTGCTTGGTAAGGACTTGAGAAGGGCCTCGTAATCTGTAAGGTCTGGTGGGTTGAGCTGAAGGCACCAGCCTGCTGCCACCTGCCCTGAGGGGGCTGAGGAGGGGGCTGAGGCTGTACCCCTCTGTGTGCAGGTCCTGGGTTCACAGCCTGCTGCATCCCTCCCTATTCCACCCCGCACCTCTGACAGGCAGGTCCTCTCCAAGATGCAGTCCCCAGGGCTGCATCTTGCCTGAAGGACTTCTGCTGCCATCTTCTGATCACTCTCCTGGGTCGCTCTCCTGGGTGTTCTTACAGGGGGAGAACCCGAGGGCTAGGTAATGGGGTGGCTGAGACCCGTGAGCAGCAGAGGCAGGGCGGTGCCCTCCAGTGGATGCCCACTCTGGGGCTCCTTCCTGAGGCCGCAGCCAGCCTAGAGATCGTTTTTATCAGGAGAGGGGCCTGGACTGAAACTGAACCTCAGGAGTCTCCTCCAGCCCCAGGGCTCTGTGTTTGGGGGTCTGGGCCTTATTCCACATCTCTGTTCCTTTCCTTGTGACTTAGATATGACAGTGGTCTCTCCCCAGAGGCTTGCAGCGTTAGCCTGGCCCACAGGCCAACCTCTCCCAGGCCTCCTGTCTTCGGTCTCTCCTGGAAGCATCTCCCTCTGGGTGGTATCTTTCTTGAGGGAGCTTCTGAGACCTGTCCCCATCCTGAAGGTGCAGCTTGAGTGGGAGGGGGCCAGCTCTATCACTGGGTGCTTGCAGAAGCTGGGCTGGTTTCCCTTGGAGGTTGACGAACTGGTTCCACGTTGCCTTTTCCAGTCTGCCTGGTGCTACCTCCAGCAGCCGGCTGATGGTGGCCCCCACTGCATCCTGGGCCAGAGCAGAACGTAACAGGTCCTTCCTCCTCCTCTGACATTCCTTGATCCCTTGAAGATCCCATCCCCTCCTGAACGTCCCATCCAGGACACTCGGTCAGCTCTCCCTAGCAACTCATGCCCTGGGATCCAGGGCTGAGAATTCCATTGGGCCTCTGGGAGTGTGCAGAGTGTGGGAGAGGAGGGAGAGAATGCTTTCTCCAGCCAACTTCCTGGGCAGCTGCTGAACATATCCAGGGAGTTAATAGGAGCCACGCAAAGCCCTTGATTTGCTCCAGAGATCAAGGGTCAGCCTGAATAACTCATTAATTAACCAAGCAAGGCTTCCTGCTTTTGACAAGGTCTGGGAGCTCAGCCTGGGAGCAGACCTCCCATCCTGCAGCCAGAAGATCACCTCCAGCTCCTTCTCCCTGTCCTTTCACCCACTTGGCAACCCCTGTCCTGGAGGCACCAACAAGGCCCCGTCCATCCTTTGATCCAGCTTTCCCCGGAGAGCTGGCTCTAGCCTGACAGGAGTGTGTCCCTTCCACTTTTAAGCCTGACTCACAGGTTGTCTTCTTGACCCCTCCCTCCAGCCAGTCCTCCTCCCCTCAGGGGCATAAAGATCTAAGGCTCGAAGGATCCACAAATCTGGCTCCCACATACCTTCAAACCCTGTGATTGTATGTCTGTCACCAGGGAGAGGACATGACAAGCTGATTCACACCGAGGTGTTAGGCTGAGAGTGTTGGGAGAGTGGGTGGTTGGGTGGTGATTTCATTTAAACAAGGGCCATGCTTGAGCTCCAGCAGTGCGCATGTGCTCTCATGGTGGGATTCCAGACACCATAGATAGGCTAGACAGGTTTGGAGAAAGCAGCCCTTTCCCATGACCACTGAAGTCATGGAGTGGGGTAGCCACCTCCTCTCCCAGTGGCTGAGACTGTCCTGTCTCTAGGTGGCTCTTCCTCTGTTAGGATCCTGAAGCCTTAAGGATCTGCTTTGGCCACCTCGATATTCATCCCTGGCAAGGCCTCTGAGTTTTTAAAGTGCTTCTGAGAGTTTTCTCTGTCCTGACCAGGATGCACATAGAGGAGACTGGCCATCCCGTTCAAGTGCTGCTGAAGAGAGGACCCTAACATCACCCATGGGCGTATGTGGAAAGAGAGCTGCATGACCTCATATTTCATCTTCTGGCATGAAGAAAATGTTCTATAGTCTATTTCTGGGGATCAAGACATAGGAGAACTTGTTGCTTTTGTAGCACCTCATTATCATTTGCAGAGCTCACCCCTGCCAACTGACATTTGTAGAGCCTATTGCTGTTCACAGAGGCAACCATTTTCTCCAGGGGCTTGTCACTGGCTTTAGAGCCTGTTGCTATGTGTAGGGTCTGGTGTTAGCAGAACCAGGCATTGCATGCCAAACTCATCACTAACCACAAACCTTGCTGCCACCGGTCAAGTTTCTTGGGGTTTGCAGAGCCTGGTTTTCCTTGCAAAACTCATTAAGGTTTGCAGAACCCACGGCTGTTTGTGGAGCCTGTTGTTGGCAGAGTCAGTCCTTGCTTTCAGAGCTCATCTCTGCTTTAGATCCAGTTGCTGTTTGTAGAATCCATTGTCTTTAGCAGATGCTAGCATTGCAGGCTGAGCTCATCAATATCTGCAAAGCCTGTTGCTGCCTGCAGATCCTGGCTCTGCTGTAGGATCTTCATTGTCTGCAAAGCTCATCTTCTTCGTCAGAGAACCTGTTGCTATTTGCAGAGTCTGCCACTGCTTGCAGCAGGGCTTGACACTGCTTGCAGGGCTCATCACTGCAGACAGAGCCCTGGGACGCTTTCTGATTCTATCCCCTCTGCCTGGACTATCTGCCTTGTGGGAATTTTCCTGGGTGTGTTTCCACACCATGAGGTTTTGAAGTCTTTTCTTGCACTTATGGGTTTCAGATCCTCTCCATGATAGCCGGGTTCAGTCTCCACACAGATCCCTCTGGTCCAGGTGTCTCCCTATGGCACTGGCTCAACATTTAGCCTCTGTTTCCTCTCTAAAGCCAAGATACCCAGAATCCTCTCCCCTAATGTCAGCTCTCCCACTGCTTTTTCTCAGAGCACTTGATTTTCCAGGCAAGAATCTGGGTTTTCTCCAGCTTTAGCTCAGTAATATCTTTTATCCTTCTGTCTACTCACTGTCCTTAGCATGGTGACCTAGTGTTTTCTGGGTCACAGTCCTTTATAGAATTCATGGACATGACATCCTGGCAGTGGGGAAGGAGGACTGGGTAGGAGTGGGGTGTTTGTGTCACATGTGAATCTGTGCCTTGGTGGGGGTGGTGGGGTGGTGGGATGTGACCTCAGCCTTGAAGACTGGAAGTATCAGTGTGTGACTGTCCCACCCAACTCGGCCTTGTCGGCCCTTGGCTTGTATGTTCTGTGCTCCTGCCCTATGGGGAGAGGGTGGGGTTCTGGGCACTGGCCAAGGCTGCCCTTGGCTATGGCTGGCACACCCCAATCCTGGGTGTATCCAAGGAGTTATTCAGAGCACTTCTCATACAAGGCCAGTGATCATCTTCTGTAGGTTTGTACCTACTCAGTCCCTAAAGCTGCACCAACTTAGGAACTCTGTGCTGGGCTGTGTTTTCGTGGGGACACAGTCTTCCAAATAACATGTCCCTGGAAGACAGGGTTTGAATGGCATGATTTGTGGCTTGTCATATTAGAAGATTTTTAAGAAAACCAGAAGGTGGATTGAATAGCAATTTCCAGGTACTTCTTACAAAAACCTATCATTTCAAATTCTAAATGGATGGGTGGTATTGGCCAAGGGGGTGGAGCAGAAGCAATCGATGTCAGTGGCACTTCTTCGAGATTTTTCCTGAGTATCCCCACTGCCCAGGACTGCCATCTCTGGACATGAATGGGTCCATATAGAGAACTTAACACCAAGAGTTTCCGCTTTCTGCAGGTCAGAAGATGATCACTGGCCTTGTATGACGAGTGCTCTGAATAACTCCTTGGATACATTTAAAATGGAATATTTCCGGCTCACAGTCCAACTAGGAATGCAGTCCTTATGCCAAGCAAGCAGCTCCTGAATTGCCTTCCTTTCTCCCCCAGGAACCCCAGTGGAGGTCCTAGCCAGGGGTCCTGTCTGGGCCGACATCTAACAGTCGTGAGATCTGGATCTTCTCAGCTTTCCCAGCCTCCAAGCCTTGGGATGGTCAGAGGTTCAGCTTATGGAGTTGCATGTCTGTGGAGCAGGCTTGAAGCAAATTCTTTCCCTTCTTTAAAAACTCTGCTTTCTGTCCTTTGTTCTTAGAAGAATTGGAGCTCTAGATACGTCTCACTGTTGGCTTTGTCCACAGGGCCCGAGGCAAGCCTGCTGCTGCTCAGGAGATAATTTGGAGTCCTAATGGCACACAGATGCAAACTAATTCATGTGCACACACACAAATGAGGCTGCAATTATCACAGGAACTATTGCTAATGCTGGTTACCATTTGAACCATTACTCAACGTTGGTTATCGCAAATGTCTGGTCAGCATGGCCCAGCGTGAGGCCTGCCTCTCAAGCAGCCTTGGAAACTACCGGAACCTTGCCTTAACAGCAAGTAATAGCCGGGCATTGCTTGAGCGTGGGAGGTGGGTCTCCCAAGGTTTGCCGTGGGAATGGAACAAGCCTGCTGAAAAATGACACCCCGATCCCATCAGGGGAAGGCAACGCCAGCAACAAATGCTACACGTGGAGGACAAAGAGCATGATGCACATGATGTGCCAACAGCGCTTCCCTGGCTACCTACTGTGTGCCTCATGGAAGCAGCTAGTTCACCCATAGTGCTGGAGGCTAACTCACTGGGAGTCTGTAGGGGTTTATCAGGGACCCCAGGAGGAGGCAGGGCTGGGCTTTGTTGTCAGAGATGGGACAGGTTTTAGTGCAGGTGAAAGGAAGGCCTCGGTCCCACAAGCAGTGCTGGGTCTGTGCTCGTACGTCAGATGGTCACCGAGTCACAGCAATAGCTTCTGCTCAATAAGCGACTGCCATTTTCTACTCCTCCTGACAGCCACGCAAAGGAAGGCTTTGCCAGCCCATTTTGCAGGTGAAGACACTGAGGCCTAGAGTGGGTAAGAGATTGGCTCCGAGGCCACACAGCTGGCCCGACTGGGCTGGGATTAGAATCCATGGGTGAAGGCTCTCAGAAGGATGGGGCCTGACTGGGGAGTGACTGAGAGAAGTGGTCCCAGTGGTATTGCTGAAAGGGCTCCTGGGAGGATGGGGTTCATACTACCCATGAGGGAAGAGCAGCCCAGACACAGCGGGGGCTGACGCTTGGTCCGCGGCAGATGCACAACAGAGCAGAGCAGGTAAAGAGCTGTGTTCTTATCATGGGGTGTTCTTATCAGAGCACCCCAAAAGCCCAGCAGAGTGGGGAGGATGTTCTGGGGGTTGCCCTTGTTTCCGTTTGGCTACCCCTGTCCCAAAAGGCCTCTCTGGTGCTGCCCGGAGGCCTCAGGTAGGGAAAAGGTGAGCTGAGCATCCCTACCTCCTGACGGTGCCCAGTGGTCCCTAGGGGGTAGTGTGTCCAGCTTCCCTTTGGGTAGAAAGCTTGGGTTCCCACTGCAGGGCCTTCATGTCACAGCTCCTCTCCCCACCCTCCTCTCTGCTCCCTGGAAGCCTTCCTGTCTGGCTGGCCATTTGAGGGCCCTGCAGTCTCTGACTTTGTCTCCTGTGCTAATCCCTCCCATGTTGGGGTGGGAGCTGGTACTCCCACATTTGCTGGGAGAAGGAAGTAGGATTTCAGGGAAAGGCTCACCGCACCTGTTAAGGGGAATAAAAAATGCGGTGTACATGAATAGGTGGACCCAGTTTGACTTATCTTGCACAGTGTGGAGTGCACAATGTAGAAGAGACAATTTAAATCCCCAGAGGGCTTTGGTGAACACTTCACGGAGTCCAGCCTTCCCTTGGGAGACAAGAAGAGAAGAAGACCCAGCCTTGTCTGCAGGGAGCAACTTTTCCAGGAGACAGGATTAACACACAGAAGGCCCTAGAGAGTATCACTGAAGAGGACAGAGTCTCTGTGAGACTCAGAGGTTCTGATGGGACCTAATTTGCAGGACCCAGTGAAAGATGAAAATGCGGAACCCTATGTTTGAATATTGTTAAGAATTTCAAGACAGTGACAGCAGAGCATTGGAGCAAGCACAGGACCTTCCCAGCACAGGCTTGGTGTGACTGCAGAGGCCACAGCTCCCAAAGCCAGATCTGGTTGCAGAGAAAGAAGGACCCACGTGGGCATACAGGGCCTCAGAGACACCCCTGTGCTTGTGGATCATGTCCTGCGTTTCCCAAAGAACCCTCAGCAGAATCCCATGTT
>PVKY010008400.1:0-14090 GCA_004027775.1 Bradypus variegatus
TTATTGTGGAATAAGGAGTCTAGACTTCCCACGAAGTGGGGAAATGGCCTGGCATTCATCTGTACAGTGGGGCCCTGAAAACTATATGTGGGGGGGGGAATCAAAGAAACCTCAGTGTTTTGTAGTTTCCAAACTCCTTCCCTACTAAATGCTTCTCAGACTTTAGCTTGCAAACTTCATCTTTCCTACTTACTGCTTCCTACCTACCCCTGCTCCCTCCTTGCCTCCAACACTTGCACCCTGAGTTCTCAAAACTTGGATCATCACAAGAGGAATAGCATCTAGTGGAGCAAACATCCAATCCTCCCCAAAGGAAGATAACTGCATTCCCATCCAACAGATGATGTTATCAGCCCCCCTCTCTGAGCTCAGAGGCTTGGTGCAGCCCAAACATATGGATCTTTTTACAGTCTTATGCAATTTGGCAACCCCATTTCACACCCTTCAAGCCCTGATGCTCCAAAGCTGCTCTGCTGGGAGTGTAACTGGGAGACAGAGAGAGCATAGCCATTCAGACTCCTTTATTCTTGTTCTTTCCTTGTCATTTCTCCTGGCAATTCCCTACTCAACCTGGAAAACAAAAAATGTTCCTCTGCTGACCCAATTTTTGACTGGAAACAGGAAGAAGTTAAAAAAAAAAAAAAGCATTAGAGAAAGAACACAGAACTACACTGTTAACATTCCGGTCAGTTTTCCAAGACAACGACTGGGAGCCCTTCAACTAATGACACACCCGTCTTTTTCCTCCTCCTCCACTTCTCCACCTCCAGCCACTTCAGGGAGAGCCGTTTACACCCCCAGTGTCTATGTGAATAGTGCTCCTGGACCTGTGCAGTGCAAAATCTGTGCACTATATGCTGCAGCCCTGCCTCCTCCATCAATCAGTCTTGAGTGTCTGCTGGATAAATTTGGCTTTGCTCTTTGCACCAAAAAAGGAAGGATAAGGCAAAAGATGACCCTCAAACTTTGCAGGCTCACATTTGCCCCTTTTCTTCCCCAGCCAGACACCCAGGAGGCTGGCATGCCTTGGAGGAAAGGGAACTTTCCTGATGCTCCTGAAAGAAAGAATGAAGTCTCTGCTTGGGGGCCAGCAGTCAGAACTGCCAAAAAAAAAAGTGTTCTGGCATTTAGAGTTCTTCTCTCCCAGCATGAATCCTCTTGTGATCCCCAAACGAGGAGTCTGCAAAACTTGAACACTAAAGGGTGGGGCCATCTTGGACAAAGATGCTCAACTAGGAGAGTCCATAAAATTCACAGGAATTGGGCTGTCACTTAGCCATTCTACCAACTCAGGCCATAAGCCCAACTCAGATGATGAGAAGAGGGAGAAGCAAAGAATGCTTTGCCTTTACTTCCAGAGCCAGGCCTTATTTTATTAAAAACCACCTTATTTTATTTTTGTTGGTTTCACCATAGCAGTGGCCTCTATGCAAAGCTCAGGAATCAATAGTTTGTGACAGATGTTTCCTTTTCAGCCACACTTTCCTGCTCCTAGTTAAAAATAGACACCCTTTTTTGCTTTGGCTTCCACAAAATGTATATCACTAAAGCTCTCCGTTTGGTTTTACAGAGGCAAAGGCTGATAGGTGTCTGGATCTTACAGCCTATTGGGCCATGAACCAGAAGTAGTATTGGGTGCAAGAAGATCCAGCGTTTGAGGTGGATTCCTGGACTCTTCAGTAAGGAAAATCTCTCCCCTACACCTACCACTAGATAGCATGAGAAGGAATTTTCGCATGAAGGAGTTTGCCAAGTGGCTCCTTTGGGTTCCCAGAATAAAACCTGCATCTCAGAGTTCTCCTGAGTCAATTGCACCCCACTCCCAGAGTGGCCTGAGCTCCCTTTGATGCTATGGCTTTAACGGAAGCACAGCTGCTTTGGGGTAGTGCTCCAGCACAATCAGGGAGATTTATTGAAAGCCTAGAAAAGACCCAAGAGAAATGACCAAAGACAATACAGACGCGCTCACATTTACAAACAATAGATTTCTGACCCTTTCTCTGGGCTGCTTCCCCTGGCTCAAAGGATCTTTACTAAATTGCCCATTAACCCTTTGCCAAGCTGTCTTTAACCACCACATGACTGCTCCCATAGTCAACTCAGGACGTCACAAATCCAAAGAAAAGAATTATAACAATTAATAATCACCACACCCTTTTCCTTTTCAAAATGAAAAATGTTACTATTAATTGCGTTGGTTAAAATAATACATGCTTACTGTAAAAATCAAATTTATGAGCTGCAAATTCATAGTCAGAAATTAGAATATGAGTTACTGAGGGCCGAGATAGGGGTAGAGAATGAGGAGTTAATGCTTACATTGTACAGAATTTCTATATGAGTTGATGAAAATATTTTGGTAATGATTGGTTACTAAAATAAAAAACAACATAGAACTGTATAACCCAGTGAAGCCTAATGTCAATGATGGGCTAGACTTTACAGTATATTATAAAAATGCTCTTTTATGAAATTTAACAAAGGTACCACTCTAATGCAAGGTGTTACTAACAGGGTAGTACATGGGAACTAAGTATTTTATGCACGATTTTTTTCTGTAAACCTACAATTTCTCTAAAAAAAAAAACAGAAAGAAAGAAAAATCTTTAAAAATTATGTGCTGCATATAGGAGTGATGAAGAAAATGAAAAGTACCCTGAACTCCATCACACAGAGATAATTATTGTGTATGTGTGTCACACACATATTACCTCACACACAGACAAAATAGCATCATAATCTCAGGCACTTTTTTTTCCATTTGCATGTCATATAAACAGCTCTTAATAGCTGCAGAAATGCACAGAAAAGATAAGCTGTAGGTTATATAAAAGTCTAGCTGAAATCCTACATCTTTGTCATTCACCTTGTCCCTTACAAGATATGACTGGGATGGCAGCCCCGGGCCTAAACTTGAGGGATTTGAGGGATTTGAGGCACTTCACTTTATGACTCTTTTTGTGAACGTTATTGTTCCTGCCTTTAATGATATCCCAAGGGGCCTATGAAAGATGCAACACATTGCCTTGGGTGCCTGCACTGGCTGAGCTGCCTCAGCTCACTCCCTGCTAAACAACAGTCCCATCCACTCAAATGCAAGAGAAGGATGCCATAACAGGTATAATCTCCAATCCACTTGAATTTATAAAGATATATAAATATATATGTATACACTCAGATGAATATATATACTCAAATGTATATATACACTCGTATGTGTATATATATATAAATAATTTGAAAACATTTGTAATTTAAATATTATTTTTAAAAACTAAGACACACAACTTATGCACAAATAACATGGATGAAAAGGGGGACATGCTCTAGATAAAGTAGAGATGAACAAAATAATATGAATTTAATCAACAATAATTTGAAAACATTGATGAAATACACAGTTTTCTAGTAAAATAACTTATTTGCTCAAACAGAAATTTTTAAAAGTCTGGCAAATGTTATAACAATTACTGAAATGGAATAAATATTTTAAAACATTCCCACACTGAATACCTGATTCAAATGATTTTACAGGCAAGTTCTAACAAATGTTCAAGGAATTCGTTATTCCAATCTTAATTTTAGAAAGCTCTTCCTGGAAATAGAAAAAAGGGAAATACTCTCTGACTTGTCTTATGAGGACTTCATGACTCCAACACCAAATCCAGACAATGACAAAGGAAAAATTACAGACCCATTTCATTTATGAATACAGAACAAAATCATAAATAAAAGACTGTATTAAAAAATTAATTCTTTAGTGTATTAAAAAGACAATAAACTATACAAAGTTGGGCTTAACCCAGGTATGCAAAGTTGGTTTACTATTAGAAAATCTATAAATATAATTCACCACACTATCATAAAATAAGAGAAAAGCCATATATCGTTACAATAGAGATAATGCATTTAAAAATCAGCATAAACTCATTATTTAAAAAAAATCATTAAATTAGGAATAGAAGGGAATTTCCTTGGTGTGTTAAAAAAATGCATAAAACAATTAAGCAAACAGGGAAATATTAGAATCTTACTCCTTAAAATCTGGAATGGGGCAAGGATGTGTAGGATTACCATACATTCTATCCCTGTATTGGATGTTCTTGCCAAAACAATAACTTAAGAAAAATAAGTCAGAGACAGAAGAATTAAAAGGAAAAATAAAATTATCACTATTTGTTGTTGATATGATCATTTACATAGACACTCCATAAGAATAAATTCTTAGAAATAATGAGAAATTTTTCAAGGTAGCTCAATAAAAGGTTAATATAAAACAATGAATTGTATTTTCATTATACCACCAACAAAAATAATTAAGAAGAAGACACAATTTATAATAGTATCAGAGGACATCAATTACCTAGGAATAATGTAAGAAAAGATGAATTAAAACCACTAAAAGGAAAAAAGTATAAATTTTAAAGAAGATCCAAACAATGGAGAGATATACCAAGTCCACTGAATGAAAGACTCAGTTCTTCCCAAATCTACAGGGCAAATTGATTCAAAATCCAAAAGGCTATTCTGGGGAGCAATCTGATAAGCAGATTCTAATACACATGGAAGAATAAAGCGCCAAAAATAGCCAGAGCACTTCTGAATAAAATTAGGGAGGGGAGACTTGCCTTACTAATAGCAGGAATTATTTGAAGCTACAGTTAATAAGACATTGGTAAAGGCACTGGAACACATGTACTGACCAACGGATAGAGAGTCCAGAAACAGATCCACATAGACCTTAACTGTTGGTATACAATAGAAACAGCATGTCAGATCGGTGGGAAAGGATAGTGTGCTTACTAAACTGAGCTGGGAAAATGGCTATCTGTATGACAAAAATATAAAACTGGGTTTGTGCCAGTTACCCTGGGCCTCTCAGCCCCAACCCCATCCTTCTATACCCTGCCCCATAATGCTGGGTATGTTTTGTGTTTGCTTTATTATATGAGGATATTCAATTCCACTACAGAGGACAAGAAAAGCAAGTGGGATGAATGAAACTCATCAGATGTATCAGATGATGAGTAAGCAGGTAGCTTCTGTGCCATAGGCAGACTTCAGAAGATGTGTTAAATATAGATAATAAGCTAGGAACCTACAAGACATGTAAAAATGAATAAATGGAATATATCATAAAAGGGATGAAGCAACTAACAGTGTTAAAGACAGAAAGGGCTCTAAAGACCTAATCATAAGTCATAGGTATGGATCGTGCCACCTTGGGGTTGACAGCCGTGTCGTCTCTAACTCAGTAACCACTGCTCCATGCATGCTCTGCCCCAGAGGTGCTGACGAAAGCCATGGCTGCCCAGGAGAACACAATACGCCCCTGTACGCCTAATAGAGCAGGTTTGGTTTCAAGTGACTACCATCTGCTGAGCCCCTTATTCAGTCTCGATTCCGGTCCTCAGAAGTTCACAATCAGCCCAGAAGGGTGATTGACAGAGAAAGAGAGAGAGAGATGGAGAGAATGAGAGAGAAGAAATATATATGAACACTGCATAGCACAAGCCTCCACTTACACCTAACCCAAGCTTGTTAACCTACGTTATCTCTTTCCCCTTTCTCCTGGCCGTATGTTTAAGTTGATTCAATGGCCCTTGTCATTTGATGATCTTATTTTGGTGTGTGAACCTTTCTGTTCCATGACCTCTGCAATGGGAGGCTATCACTGCATAAAGGTAATTTCCCCAGGCTCCTTTGTTAGCTGGTTTCCAGTTAGGTTCTGCCAAGAGGAGGCATTAGAGAGAGATTAGAAGGTGGGGGAGGGAAGGAGAGACTCATTTCTGGTCTCCTGTTCATACTTCCTCCCTCCAGCATCTGAACATCTCCACCACCAGAGTTCCCTCCCTGCCAAACTGGGATCCAAGCCTTGAGAGCTTTTATAGACCCACAAAAACAAGTTTGCAACGTGGCAAAAAAATCTTGGTTCCAAAATATGAAAACTGAAAAATCAAAATTAAAAAATGTGTTATTGTGTCTACAAGAGGTAAACTTACATCAACTTGTAAACTGCAGTTCAACTCTATAATAGTTTTCTATAAATGTAATGAAGTTTGAATTACAAGAACAAAATGATATTCTTCTAAAATATATTCTTACTTTAAAACTCAGAATTACAAACATCATTTACTTTATTCTTTTACAGCAAAGAAGCCATGTTTAACTTGGGATGAGAGGTTTTCTAATTTGTTTGATATTACCTGTGCTTGTTTGGTAGCAGGATGGGGTGGAGGGCACATTCAATGGTAAGGTTGTTAAAGGGCCTGACAGAGCCTCTCATTTTGTCTAGCTCTGTGGCACCCTCCACTCTGTGTGGGATAGTTAGCATCCTCTTCTCGCAACAGCGCATTTGATAGAGTAGAGGAGCAGAGACCCCGAGGAGCAATCCAGAAAGGTTATAGCTTTGAAGACTCAAGAGCCCAACTCTGCCTGGCCTATGAGGACGCGTACAACTGGGGTCCCAGGGTGGGCGTGTGCCCAGTGGTCTGAGAGAACCTGTGTTTGGGGATGGTTGGAGCAAGGGTGCATGTGCTTGGGGTGACAAGTCTCAGTGACCCTGGAAGATATGATAAGTAGCTAGCTCTAGCTTCATCATCCCAGCACCATCCATAGCGTCGCAGGCCAGAGAAGAAATCGCTGTGGCTCTCAGAGAAGGGGTTGCGGCCTTCCATTCTCCTCTACCCTTTTTCCTCCCCTGAAGGCTGATGTCAACTTTGCCCTCACTCTTTCGTACCTCACATGTCTTCTTTCTCTAGCAGGGCTTCATAAACTTTAATGTGCATAGGAATCACAGAGTGCTTATTCAAAGTGCAGATGGCTGCACCTTACCTTGATTCTGATTTTGTGTAGACCATGTTTTGAGAAACTTTGCTCCATAGAATTATTCTCCATCTCCTCTGTCCCCAAAGCTAGTTCAGGTACTATAGATGAGTTCTTTCCTCCATTTCCCAGGGTTCAGCCAGGAGAGAAAAGTGGCATTTGAAATAACCAGAAGAAATTTCTGGGAATGAAGGAAGATCCAAATAAGCCAAACAGGTTTCATATCTAGCAGGGATTACCACTCCACACTTTGTTCACATTTGGTGCCTGAAGCAGACCCAGCTCCTGGAGCCCAGGGAGTTAAGAGGCATTGGGGCATGGTGGTGAGGAGCTAACTCTGTTTTCTTGTTAATTGGGGGTGCTAAGGACCAATGCCTGACTAAAAAATGCATTTTTACAGCCGGTTCTCTGCCCCTAGCCTCAGGCCCTTGAGATGACAAAGTGGTCAGATCAGAACCGTCATTTGCACTCTGAAAAGGATTCATACCATACCATTGTGTTCAATCAAATTTGCATTTTAAGACTTTGATTTTATAAAGTGCTGAAAGGCTTTGTTCCCAGTTTAAAGGAAATTTAGGCAACAAGATCAGAACAGGGTGTTTTCGTTTTTAAACTTGGACACCCTTCTGCTGTGCAATCCAAATTTATAGTAAGTCAAAGATGGGACTTAAGATAAACCTCCTTTCATAATGTTAGGGGGTCTGCTGAGAAATAAATCAAAGGACCATAACTTATTTCTCCCCCTTTGAGCTACATGTACAGATATCATATAAGAGATTGGTTTGGGTGACTTGTACTCAGAGATTCCACTCAGGACCTCAGAGAGTATTCTCCCAACCTGTGCCTTAGCTTATCCCCTCCCTGGTACCACCATCTACCCAGCCTGGCCCTCTCTCCTCATCCTTACCTCCCCAATCTGTGACGGGGCTGACTGCCCCAGCTCAGAGTTCCCGTTGTTCCACTTCACCGATATCCAGAACAACTGGTGAGGAACAGAGAGCTCCCAGATCTATCAAGTAGTGGAGAGTGGAGTCACAGAAAGTCCTTTTTTCCTGGTGGGAGAGCAAGGTGAGCCCCTCGAGACTTAGCTGCAGGACTAGAGAGGGATGACTGAGAGACAGCATCCCCAGTGCCAGGGGAGTCCTTTGTCATATTTTTAATGATGATGGTGACTGTTATGACCAAACTGAGAGAAAATATGATGATCACAGAAAAAAAAATTTTTAACACCTAAAACATAGAGACAGATTCTGCAGAAGGGGAAAAAAAGTGAGAAATCTAGAATGATGGCTTGGATGAGTAAAATGAATAATTACAGTCATTTATGTGCCCTGCTCACTCTTATATGCTTCACTAACATGCAGCACAGTATCTGGCATGACTATCATTAAGTATGTCAGATTGGTCTTGTTTGAGGAGATTAGCAAAATGCATATGCTTGTAAATTTAGGTCGTCATGATTCCTTCTGCAAGATTGCTACAGGCTGAAAACTTAAAAAAGAAAAAAAGCAAAAGGCGAAAAAGTCAGAGGAAGGCCACCGGCAAAGGCTGACACAAAGGGGTTAAAAGTTAAGTGGAAGTCTAGCCCCAAGCAACTTGAAGAAGATCTGGCCTCTATATAAAGCTGAACAAGGCAGCTGGGGCCCCACAAACCTCCACCTATTTTAAGGGGGCCTCCTCTGCAGCAATCCTAAGTCTCCCTCCAAAGTCCTTTGCCTTTGGGACTAACCGGGGAAGCTGACGTTAGTGGCAGCCAAGGAGAGGGGCCGGCCTTGCTAAGGCTAAAGAGGGAGGGGAGGAGAAAACGCAAGAATCTCCCACCTCCCTCCCGGGCGGAGGGGGCGGGAGGAGCGCGTCCTGGCTCCGCTGAGCAGTGTCTTGGACTCTGTGCATCTGCGAAGCGAGCCGCGCGGGAAGGATGCTGGTCCGCCAAGGCGCGCGCGCGGGGCCCGGGATGCCGCGGGGCTGGACCGCGCTCTGCTTGCTGAGTTTGCTGCGTGAGTATCGACCGCGCGCCGTGGCCAGCCAGACTTTCGCCGCAGGGAGGGTGGAAGCTTTCCCGGAGGCGGGGCGCCCAGAGCACTGTCACACCCGGAGCCAGGGACCCCTGCCCCAACCCACGCGCTGCCGAACCCATCCGGAACCAGCGCCTCACCTGGGAATTGGTGGGAGTGGGAAGGAAGGGCCACCACGCCGTGGGTGCGAATTACCCAAGGTGTAAGCTGAGCAGCGCGCCCTGAACTTCCCAGGGTCGGACAGTACGATTCGCTCGAGTTGTCTCTAAAATAAGCGCTTTGCAGAAGCGAGTATCTCTTAGCGCTGCCAAAGGTACAGAGCTCAAAACCGGAGCCTGCACCAGGAGAGGGAGTGAGGAGAGAAGCCGGAAAGTTTTGCGGCTGATGGTTGATTTGGAAAGCCGCAACCGGCAGCGGGTTGAGGGAACCTGGTGTAGTATCCGCAGTCCGCCAGGACCGGGGGTGTCAGAGTTGGTTAGTAAGGAATGGGACAAGGCAATCTGCGGTGAGGTCCCTGGCGTAATGAGTGAATGACAGGTCCAGGAAGACGGCTCAGTTAGGTGAACAGGGGAGTCTGAAAGGACGGACAGTATTAAAACAGTAAGACCAATAACAACAACAACAAAAACCCTTGCATTTACTGTTGGAAATCTGTTACAACTCCTCGGACATTCCCACCGCTCCCCACTGGAGCTCCCCACTGGTGGTGATAGACAGAATATGTTCTGGGTCCCACCGCCTTCTCTTTTCCGCAATCCTTCCCACGCCCCACCACAACTCAACTCCAACTTGTTAAATCTGGAGGTTTTCTTCCTCTGTCTCCTTCCAAATTCTAAGCTAGTAGACAGATAACACGTCTCCACTCACCCACACGCTTAGCTCTTGCTTTTGCTTTGGTCAAAAATAATAGATGCATATAAATGTTTTTGATTGCTTTCATTTGGAGATAACATTCTCCATCTCATCTCTTCACACTTAGGTTTCAGACATCACAAGTATTCTCAGTTTTGCTCAAGATTTTAGTTCTAGTCCTCTAGAGCTCCCAATTCCCTACTTTCACTACTTCTAAAGGCTACCCTAAACCCAGCCCCAGCCCACTGGGCCTCTGTACTCAATTCCCTCTGCTGGGCTCCCTTTGGACCCTGCCTGAAGGAGAGCTGGCTCCAGGCTGGAAGAAGCTCGGTGAGGCTCCAGGTGAACACATTTGGCAGCCTCGGTCCAGGTCTATGGACAGAAAAAAGGCTGTTGCTGAGGTGTTGAAGCCCCAGGATGGGGAACTCCACTGAATGCTAGGCTGCGCCCTTGTAACAGGGGTGAGTTGGCTGGCAGCTGGGATTGCGGTGGGAGGCCCTGTGCTCCTTTGGCTACACGGCTGGTGATGACCCAGTCTCAGGTAGTGTGAGGCCCACCCTTTTCTTATTTCCTCAGCTGGGCAGTGCCAGTCTCTTCTTGGCCTGTAGAGGTAGGGTTGAGGGGAGCAATCCAGTCTCTTGGGCAGATATGCTGAGAATTTCAGTGGCCCAGCCTTACTGTGGAGATGGGACTTGGGTTCCCGTCCCTGACGTTGCCAGACTACTTGGGCTGCCTTGTAGCTGTGTTATCTCCCTTCCCCCATCCCAGCCTTTCTAGGGCTTTCTAATACTGGGAGTCATTTTCTGCCCTGGGATGTATGTGGGTTAAATGAAATGAGTGGCTACACCTTGAAATCCTAACAAAGGGACACTACAGAAAGTCTGTGCTATTATTACTGTGAAATACAGGGCGTTCTGGGAGGTTCTTGGAGGTTCTTGCCTCACTAACTCCCACAAAGAACATTATTCTGGAAGGTCCCTGTGAGGATTTGGCATGGAGAAGTTCACAGCAGCCAACCAAAGGTGGGCTCTCTTTGTTGAGGATGGAATGAATCTCAGACCAGAGTTAGATCCTAAGTGAGGGCTAAGGGTTCCCCAGCCTGTAGCTGCCACACTGCCAGCTGAGGCGGGAAGCCTTTCAGGTAATGGGGGAACCCTGTTTGTCAAGCACAGGCTGTCTCTGTCCTCCAAGCCTTCCACTGCCCGTCCTTCCCCTCTCCCTAACAACAACCCCCAGCCCCGCCCCTCCACATTCCTGTCCTTCCTTTGGGTCCTTCAGGCCTGCTGACCCCACACCCATATCCTGTCTGGGGCTACATGTGAGAGGGGAAAAAAGAAAAGGGAAAAGAATTTTATCAGCTATTTTCCAGAGGGGAGAGGACTCCACCCTTTGAATCTCTGCCACATGGCGACCGAGAGGGAGCAGTCTTTGGGACCTCTGACTAATTCAGTGGTCCCCAGTGCTCCCCCCTTGTAGGGCCAACCCAGCTGGCACAAGCTCTGCAAAGGCATTTCTCCAGCAGCATTCCTGTTTGGCTGATAAAATGCACGGGGCGCCCAGGGGCTCTGTTCCTTATCCCTCTGGCTCCACCTCCTGGGCCCCCTCATTCACTTGTCCTCATCACCTTCCTTCTCTGAGTCTTTGTCTCCAAAAGCTCAGGGCAAGAGGTGCCAAACTGCAGCAGATAAACGGAGGAGTCCTGCACAAATAAATAGAAAGGAGGAACAAATTCCTCTTCTTAAGGTCTCATTCCCTAATTTCCTTTAGGCCCTGAGCTGCAAGGCCTGGGCTCACTTCAGGGCTGGATTGTTACCCAGCTCCACCCTCGGGGTACGTGGGCCTCCCTCCTCAATGACTTTGGTGGATCTAACTAAATGGCCAGAGTGTGCAGAACTAAGAATATGGAGGCATAGAAAAACAACCACAAAAACCCACCCTCCAAAAAAAAAAAAAATCTCCAAGTTGCCAGGGCAGAATTTCCATATTTTTCTGGACCTTGACTTCTATAATGAGGACATTCTCTTCCCTCCTCAGCTAAGAAGTGAAAACATGTTATCTACAAACATTAGTCCCAAGGTCCCCCACTTTGTGCTAAAGAGAAAGATGATGGAGATACAAAT
Source organism: Bradypus variegatus (assembly GCA_004027775.1). Lineage (NCBI taxonomy): Eukaryota > Metazoa > Chordata > Mammalia > Pilosa > Bradypodidae > Bradypus > Bradypus variegatus. The sequence continues at coordinate 11,813 of PVKY010008400.1, forward strand.
AATAATACAAATAAATAAAGATGCATACAAAGGTGCACTTCCTAGTACCTACATTCTGGATCCCACCAGGGAATGAATCACTTCCCTTCAATTCAAAGGAAGAGGCCTTTTGACTTAATTGGGAAGTCTGCTCCTTCCTGATTGGGAAAAATTAAAAAAAAAAAAACACAACAAAAAACTGCTACTTTCTAGGGAGTGGCATTTCTAGGTAGACAGTTCCACTGCTTAAGAAAATGCCTTAATGGGTTGTTGGTTGAGAAAGCCTAGACCCCTGGGCAAACTCTGGTTGTGCCAGGACAGAAGAGAGGGCTGAATTGCTGAACATGATAAAGTAAGGTGGGAATTTTTATTTGGTGGGCCCAAGAGACAAGGTTGAAGAACTCCGAATCCAAGAAGAGAATAGAGAGGGGAGGAGAGATGGATGGAGGGTGGAAAAGACCTGGACAGAAAGAATTTCCTTATGGGATGACATGGATTTTTTGCACAGCAATGTTTAGTATATCAAAGTTTTACCATTGTCTCTTCTGGGCTGTGCTGTTAATCTCTCTCCATGACCTCAAACCTTCAGTAAAACTCAGCTATGCATACTAGCCTTGTGTCAGTGGGGCTCTGGGGGGAATAGAGGACTATGTACTTGGCTACCTTACAGCAACATAGGACAGGAAGAGAACTGCTGCTGCCAGAGGACAGGGAGGGACAGAGCTGTGATCCGGAAGCCAGTGTCTTTAGGAAAATGGAGGAAGAGGTGCCTGGGAGAAGTGTAGTCCCCCAGAGAATCCTCAGGATATTGGGGTTCCATAGGAAGTGGGAGGGGGTCCAAGACATGCTATTTTGAACCGTAAAGGGTAGTCTCACAAATTGGGCACATTCAAACCACAGATGCTTGGTTTCCCCCCCACCCTGGCTTTGCCTCTGACATTTAGGAAGGCCTCAGTCCAGTCCTTTGTTCTGGTCCCAAGATGGCCCAAGCTCAAGATAGAATGCCTAGTTGGAAGGGACCTCGGGAGGGATGCTTCCTGAATGTTTCCAGGAAATATGGGTGGCTTACAATCTCTCAAAGTAGTCCATTCCATTTTTAAAAAATAAGTTCATTATTTTAAGTTATTTCCTCATATTGCTATGAAATTAGCCCTCCTATATGTAACTTCTAATCATTAATTTTATTTCTAGTCTTTGGACTATCACAGAATTCATCTGATCCTTCTTCATGACAATCTAAAAACTGTCTGGTCTGCCTCACCAGATTATAAACTTCTTGAGGGCAGGGATTTATTTAAATTATAATAGCACCAACACCTAATGGAGGGAAAGAATCTTCTCTTATTTTGTACTCCCCACAGTGCTGTGCAGGCTCCTTTGTACATCACTGGTGCTTAAGAAAAATAAGAATGAATAAGTGAAATGAATCTTGAAAAAAGTTATTTATTCTCCCTCCCCAATTTCCTCTTTTCCAGATTAGGCATCAGCTAACTTTTTCTGTAGAGGGCCAGATAGTAAATCTGTGGGCTATGTATGGTCTCTGATGCATATTTTACTTTGTTTTATTCAACAATACTTTAAAAAATATAAAACCCATTCTTAACTTTTTGGCCATACAAGAAAAAACAGGCCATGGGCTAGATCTGGTCCATCACTAGTTTCCCAACCCCTGCTCTAGGTGAAATACCACTAGGCCCTCGACCATATGACAGTTTCTAGAACTCTCCTAATTCTGGTTATCCTCCAATGCATGCTCCTTAATTTAATAAACCCCTCTTAAAATACAGCATCAGAACAGACTGCTATACCTTGAGGGAGTGAACATGCCTGATGCAGTTGACATTCAACCCAAGGGCTTATTTTGAACTCACAGTATGGCGCTGAGCACCGTGAGCAAGAAATGAGTATATGAGATGTTTCCGGCACCCAAGAAATTTATAATCTAGCTGAGGTGACAAGACCCATACTCAGGAAACAGCATATATGATTTGTGCCAGATGAGTGTTGGAGATAAGTGCCTTAAGCTATCCAAAAAAGCAGAAGGAAAGGGGCCTGTAAAAAAGATAACCACTGTTTCTTGAGCATTTACCAGACAAGCTAACTGCTTTACATTCCTTACCTCCCTTATCCCTCAAAACAGCTAGAGGTAGGGGCTATTTTTAACCCCCATTTATGGGTGAGGTTTACAGTTCCAGTAACTTCCCAAAGCTAGAACATGGTAGAGAAGCATTTGAACATGACCTATCTAATTGCAAACCTCAGTGTTTTGTCTCTAGGCTGTACTGCCTCACCAAAGATA
>PVKY010008401.1:0-14087 GCA_004027775.1 Bradypus variegatus
GATACAGCTATCCTTTATGATACCCACTACATCTATCTTTTATAATTTATAAACTTACTTCAAGACAATCTTCCCAAAAAATAGGGACTATTTTAAGTACTTAAGTAAAACACCAACAATCCTTGTCAGCTAAATGACTTTATCAAGTGTTAATTATTCTAGAAGGTTACCTTTTAGCAGATTCCAGCCCTTCTCGCCCATGAACAAGTTTTGTTACTTCTGTGGCAAGTCGTTTCTGAGGAACCCGCTTTTCTGGCTCTTTGATGTGCAGCTGCATTATGTGGTCAACCTCTGGAAGGGGTAGAAAAGTGAAGAGCTTCAGGTACCTTAAGGACAAAAAATGAAATATTTATATCACATACCTAATTTTATATCTCTAACTCCTTTACACTTTAAAGAACATGCTGCTTACTTTAAAAATCTTATTCTTAAATATACAACAAACATGCAGAAATGTACAGAAAATAATATAAGACACTCATGCATACACAACCAGAGCTTTCCTTTTTTTTGAATAAATAAAACAGTATAGGTTCCCCTTCTTGCCCTCTGAGATAACCACTATCATAAGTTGTGTGCATCCTTCCCAAGCATGTTTTTATACTTCTGTTTTATGTGTATGTAGTATCCACAAAGAGAATAGTGTGATTTAAAAATTCACATAAATAATATCATTCCCTATGTATCCTCTTTTAAAATCTATTCTTTGGTGAAATAACACATAGAAAAATGCATAAATCACAAATGTGTAGCTAAATAAATTATAAAGTAAACATTTATGTAACCATCATCTCAACAAGAAAAACAGCCTTGCCACCCAAGGAAGCCCAAAAGTATGACAAACCCTCATTCCCCCTCCAAGTTCACCATTATTGTGCCTTGTATAGAAATCACTTCTTTGCTTTTCTTTATACTTTTACCATCTTATTATGCCTCCCTAAACAATATCACTTAATTTTGCCTGTCTTTAGACCTTTATATAAACAGAATCATACATTTTTGTGTTTGATTTCTTTGTCACATCATTATGCTTAGGAGGTCATCCATGTAGTAGAATGTATAGCCTTATGTGTATGGCATTCCATATGAATATTCCATATTGTATTTATTCTACTATGGACATATGGGTTATTTCTGCTTTGGGATAATTACTAATAAAGCTGCTCTGAATATTTCTGCATTTAATGTTCTTGGTGCACATGTGTACTAATTTCTATTGGGTATGTACCCAAGACAGGAACTTCTCGTCATAGGTAGTGTGTGTATTCAGCTTCAGTATGTACTGCTAAACATTTTTCCAAAGTGGTTCTGTCAGTTAACTCTCCCATTACCTTGGAACATTCTCACCGAGGCATGTGTCTTCTTCTTATTGACTTACAGAAATTCTTAATATTAATTTGAACACAAGCTCTTTCTTTTACATGTGTTGAAAATACCTTTTCCTACTCTCAATGGTGACATTTTTTAATAACAATTTTTGTGGCAAATTTAATAGAAGACTATAACAATCACTCAATTCAGAAAAACAAAAGGTTGCAGGCACGAAAAATCCTTACAGGCTGTGCTATTCAGAATGAACAACTCACTCCTGGTATCTCCAAGTTCGCAGTTTATTTTAAAAAACATCACCCCAGTTACAACATTTTCTTCTTTGTCCATCATTTACTTAACAGAAAAAGTTACAAAATTGGGGGAGGGGGTTATATTATCATTGCAGATTGACTCACTTGCAGAGGAGCCATGAATGATGATGATGATTCAAAAGCTCCTAGTTTTACTCCTCAATCAGGCAAAGAGTAAATGTCAATATAAGAACAAATTTTGTTCATAGCAATATCATAGTACAATGAATTATTACAGTGCAGTGGTTATAATTCACTATAGAATATTCTTAGCCCAAACATCAGATAATCTAAAATCACCCCAACTGCTCACAGACCTGAAGAATTATGGCAAGCAATTTGTCTTAATAATAAAACCAAAATTGATAAGGCTTTTCCAGTAGTGAGTCTTTGATACTAACAGCCTCCTCTCCTGAAAGTGGAACGCTCCACCCAGCGAGGACCTGTGCCACCCTCATTTGAATACTGGTCTTTCTTTTCATCTAAAAGGACAGAGCAGATCCCCAGTTTTTTCAGTTCTTCTACCAGGTCCCCATTCTGGTGCATCTGCAGAAGAATGTCACAGCCACCCACAAATTCGCCGTTGAGGTACACCTGCAGGGTGGTGGGCCAGTTGGAATAGTCTTAATGCCCTGCCAGAGCTCGGGGTCTTCCAGCACGTCCTAGGTCGCGTGGTTGGATGCTCTTGCAACCGCAGGATCTGCACCACAGCGATGCTGAAGCTGTACTGGGACTGTTCCAGCATCCTCTTGAGGAAGACTACCACCTTGTCCTTCACCAGCGCACCAGTTGCTCCGCCAAAGCACTACCACCGCCTGTGCCCAAGTCCACCAGGCACATGCCCAGGCCCTGCAGGCTGCTGCTGCCTGTGCCAGGCCCCCAGTGGAGCAGGGCAGCTGCCATTTGGCCCAGGGAGCCACTCATCCCCATTTGCCTGCCGGAGCCCTCAGCAGCCTGGGACCTGGGCTCGCACTGCTGGCTGCTTTCCCCAGCCAGGGGAAGCCCAGCAATCAGTGATGACTTTTGATGTAAACCTTAATTTTAATTTAGTCTAATTTATCAGTCTTTCCCTTTTGTGTCCTGTTTAGCAATATTTCCCTATCCCAAAGTCATGAAGATACTCTCCTGGATTAACTTCTAAAAACTTAATTGTTCTGTCTTTCACATTTAGGCATACAATCTACCTGGAATTGATTTTTGGGCACAGTATGAACTAGGGTTAAGTCTCATTTTTTTCTGCATAAACATCCAAGTATCCAAGAAAAATTTTTGAAAAGACTGTCTTATCATACTGATCTATTATGCCTCCTTTGTCAGAGATCAAGTGACCATATATGCAGAGATCACGGACTCTGATCTGTACCATTGGTCTCCTTAACTTTACACTTTGCTTTGCACTTAAAAAATAACCTTCTTAATTATTGTGGTTTTCTAATAAGGCATTTCTTCCACTGTGTTCTTCAAGAATGTCTTAGCTAATCCTAGCCCCTTAAGTGTAAATTTCAGAATGAGCTTGTCATGTTCCACAAAAACAAACAAACAAACAAAAACCCTGTTTAGATATGCTTGAGATTGCAATGAATATGTAGATCAAATTGAGTAGAACTGGTATATTTCTATATCATGGATAGGGTAAAACTCCATTTATGTAGGTTTATTTTCAATCAATAGTGTTTTTTAATGTTCTACAGAAAGGTCTCATACATTAAAAAAACTTTTTTAGAGTGATTCGTAAAGACTTTTGAAGATATAGTAAATCAAAAATGATCTTTTTGAAAATTCCTCACTTTCTCTTTGTTGCAAATGTATTTTTTTCTCTAATTTACGTCCTTCTGAGAGTTTAATGCAATGTGAATTAATGAGAAAATAAATCTTTTTCAATAGGAACTTTGAAAGGTGTTTCATGCTCCATTACAGAAAAGGAAATTTGAAGTCATATTTGTGAGAGAACAGACAAAGGGATAAGAAGAACAGTCAAGTTTAAGATAAAAGGAGCAAAATAACTAGGAGATGATGCAAGTAATAAAGCCCTAAGTACTAACTAGACACAGATCACAAAATTGGTTCTAAGTTTCTAGCAAACACGGTTTCTGCTTTTTGTGATTTCTTACCTATCCTTGAGAATACAATGGTCTGTAATGTTTTATGATAAATGCCTTAATTAGTTTCCAAGTTAAAAAAAAAAGAAGAAAAAAAATGAAAAACCTATAAAAGGTACTAGAGTGATGAAGTTCATGTGTCAACTTGAACTAGGTTTTGGTGTCCAGTTTTTTGGTCAAGAAAGCATTGACCTGTTTATTACTGTGAGGGTGTTTCGTGGATTTAAATCATCACCAAGTTGTTTGCATCTATGGCTGATTACATCTACAATCAACTAAGGACTCTGCCTTCAACAATGAGGGAAGTCTCATCCCAGCAGTTGAAGGCCTTAAAAGGAGAACTGATGATTTCAGCAGTCAGAAGGAATTTGCATTTCTACTTCAGGAAGCCAGCTTCTCCTGGGGACCAGTGAAAACCTTATTGGGATATGTGGCCTGGTCTATGGAGTTTGGACTTGCCAATCTTCACAGTTGTGTGAGCAATTCTTATAAAAAAATCTAAAAACTTACATACATATATTACATATATACCATACATATATACATATATATATCCTGTTGGTTTCATTTCTCTGGAGAACCCTAATACAGGTACATAGAGAATCAAAAGCTAAAATTATACCATAAGTTCATTTTACTCAACACACTATTGTGAACTTACCTTTCTACAGAATCATCTTGCTGCCTGACAAAGAATTGATACAATTCAAATGGAGATGTCTTATCTCTGTTTAGCCAAACAGCATTGCCAGCAGACTTTCCCAGCTTTGCTCCAGTTGTATTTGTAATTAGAGGGACAGTGATTCCAAATACATCTTCTCCAGTCATCCTATGCATAAAGAAGAACTTTTCCATTACATGTTTCTCACAACAGGTGGTAGATTCCACTATTCACCTTTCATGTTTCCACCTGGTATCTTTTTGAAAAATTCACTTACTCTTTGTTGCAGGTGGATTTGCTTTTTCATTAATTTATATTCTCCCAAGAGTTTAAAGCAATATAAATTAACAAGAAAACCTTTTTAGAAAAGGAATTTTAAACGGTGTTTTATGCTCCATTAAAGAAACTAGCCTCATGGAGGGTGCAGAGCTAAAGCAAAGGCCTCTTGAGGCAGTTATCTTGAGTTTACACAAAAGCAGTTCCCCAAATTAGAAAATTTACATGATCTCTTAAATCTGGATCATTTGTCCCTTTTATGTGCTGTCACACCACTCTCTACTCAGCCCTATTCTATCTAGCATGTGCCATGTGACCTGCAACTGCAATAGCTCTGGGCAAATCAAAAGGAAGTGCTGCATAACTAGGGTCCAGAGACATATTTAGATTGGGTGGGAAGAGGAGAGAAAAATGGACAAAAGGAGAGTCAGGAAGAGACACTAAAGGGGATGTTGTAAAGAGATTAAAAAACAGTTTTCCATTGCAGTGCATGGCCTAGCCCTGTATTCTATCTCCCTCAAGAAAATGCCATTAAAATCTATATTACTGCAAGAGTGGTTCAACATAAGAAAATCAATTAATGCAGTATAACACTTTAATACCATGAAGGAAAAAAAAAAGCACACAAACGTCCCAGTTGACGCAGAAAAGGCATCTGACAAAAGCCAATACTTTTCCATAATGAAAACACTCAGAAAACTAGGAATAGAAAACTTTCTCAACATAACAGGTATAAATGAAAACTCACATCTAACATTATAGTCAATGATGAAAGACTGAAAACTTTCTCTTTAAGATCGGGAACAAGACAAGAACCCCCCCTCCCCCCTTTACCACTGCTATTCAACATTGTACTGTAAGTCCTTGCCAGAGCAATTAAGCAAGAAGAAACAGAAGGCATCCAACTGGAAAGGAAGAAGTAAAATAATCTAAATTTGCAGGTGACATAATCCTTTATACAGAAAATCCCAAAGAATCCACAAGAAAACTAGTAGAGCTAATAAATTCAGGAAAGTTGTAGGCTGCAATATTGACACAAAATATCAGCTTTGTTTCTATAAACCAACAATGAACAATTTGAAATGGAAATGCAAAAAAACAAAACAAACAAGCAAACAAAAAACAATTCCACTTACAATAGCCTATAAAAGAATAAATTATCTAGGAGTAAAATTAACTAAAGAAGTGAAGGACTTACTTGCACATTGAAAACTACAAGACATCATGAAAGAAATTGAAGACATAAGAAAGACATCCCGTGTTCATGGATAGGACAAGATTTAATATTAAGATGTCAACAGTATCTAAAGTGATCTGTAGGATTCAATACAATTTGCTTTCAAAATTCCAACAGCCTTTTTTTTGCAGAAATAGAAGAGCAAATCCTCAAATTCATAAGGCAAGGGGCCTCCAAATAATCAAATCAATCTTAAAAAAGAACAGAATTGGAGGTCTCACACTTCCCAATTTAAAAACTTACTACAAAGCCACAGTAATTAAAACAGTGTGGTGCTGGCATAAAGACAGATATATACACCAATGGAATAAAACCGAGAGTCCAGAAATGAGCCCACATATCTATTATGGTTAACTGATTTCCAACAAGGATGCCAAGTACATTATATGGGGAAAGAATGGTCTCTTCAACAAATAAGTGCTGGGAAAACTGTATGTCCACATGCAAAAGAATGAAATTGGACTTCTGGCTCACATGATATATTAATTCAAAATGGATCAAGGACCTGAATATAAGAGCTAAAGCCATTAAAACGCTTAGAAAAAAAAATGGGGAAAACTTTCATGACCTTGGATTTGACAATGATCTCTTAGATATGACATCAAAAGCACAAGAAATAAAAGAAAAAATAGGTAAAATGGACTTCCTCAAAAATTAAAACTCAACGTCAGATGACAATATCAAGAAAGTGAAAGACAACCTACAGAATGCAAGAAGACAGTTGCAAATCATGTATCTGGTAAGGGTTCACATAGTACAAAAAGATCATTAACAACTCAACAACAAAAAGGCAAAGAACTCAATTTAAAAATGTGCAAAGGACTTGAAATGACACATCCAAAGAAGATACACAAATGGCCAACAAGCACATCACAATTATAAAAAAGTGTTGTTATCAATTGCAAGGTGTTGGTGGTGAGGTGGTGTATGGGAATCCTGTGTAATACACAGGATTGTTTTGTAAACTCACTTCTCTTTAAAAAAAAAAAAAGCCAGAGAAGAGAGAACGATCACCATGTGATGGAGGCCTGCCACTACCAAAACACTACCAACCTCTCAATTTTGGACTTAAACTGTGAGACAATAAATGCTTATTGTTTAAGCTAACACACACACACTATGAGATACCACTTCACACCTACCAAAAAGGTTATTATTTTAAAAATGTAAAATAAGTGTAGGCAGGATATGGAAAAATTGGAACGCTGACACATTGTTGGTGGCAAATGTAAAATGGTGCAGCTGCTGTGGAAAACAGTTTGATGGTTCCTCAAAAAGTCGAACATATGAACCATATGACCTGGCAATCCCACTTGAAGAAATGTAAGACAATTGAAAAGCAGGGACTCTGACAGGTATTTTTACTTCAGTGTTCATAGTGGCATTATTCTCAACAGCCAAAAGGTGGAAGCAACCCATGTGTCTATTAACTGATGAATGGACAAACAAAAGGTAGTATATTCATACAATGGAATATTATTCAACTGTAAAAAGGAAAGTTTGTTAACAAACTACATTGATGAACCCTGAAAACATGATCATGTTGGGTGAAGTAAGCCAGACATAAAAAAGACAAATATAAAATGATTTCACTTATATTAAAATAAACTAGAATATGCAAATTTATAGATTCAGAAAGCATATTACAGTTTACCAGGGGCAGGAGGCTGGGAAGTGTTGGAAGTTACTGCTTAACAGGTACAAAGTTTCTGTTTAGGATAATGAAAAAGTCTGGGTCATAGATGACGATGATAGCACAACACTGTGAAGTAATTAACACCAGTGAATTACACACCTGAAAGTAGTTAAAATGGTTATTTTTTAGTTGAATATGTTACCAAATAAACTTTTTTAAAGTAGATTATGAAACAAACAAAAAACTGCATTTCTTGCCAAATATTTGGAGTTGAAAAAAAATTTTTTTAAGGATGCCAACCAAAGACTAACACTAGATTCATGAAAGGGTTACAGCCAAAGCAGAGGCTATTCAAGTTAGCCCAGTCAAGTTCAAGTGTAAATAAGCAAAAGCAGTTTTCCAAATCAGAAACACTGGGAGAAGAACTACTTAAAAAAAGCAAAACACATACAATCCACAACTCACCTAACATCCGAATCTTGACTAGCGAGTGGACTATTTCCTAAAGAGCTCTAAAATAGTCCCTAAGTCTTATTACTATTAATTCAGCCCTTAACTCTCACTAGCCAGCGAAACCAAAGCCATTACGAATACTGGAGATAAAGCCAACGAAGGGAAGGGGTGCAGGAAATCATTCTACAGCCCTAATATTGCATCCCAGACTATTCGTGAGCAAATTATTTGATCTCAGGATTTCTCCAGGGTTTAAATGGCGCTTACTTGTGGACGAACTCATATCCGGACATGATGTTGCCCAGTTGATCAGACCCACCCAGCTGGACCCGGCATCCATAACGCTGGAACAGGTAGTAGAAATCGTAGGCTTGGAGAACCTGGTATAAGAACTCCGCCAAGCTCATGCCCTCAGGGCTCCTGAGCCGGGTCTGAACGCTCTGCCGGCTCAGCAGCGTGCCCATGCGGAAGTGGCCGCCCACTGCCGCCAAGAAGTCCACCAGCTGCTGCTTCTGGTACCAAGCCGAGTTGTCCAGCACCGTGAAGCTGCCCCAGGTTCGCCCATCAGCGAACAGCTGCTGGTGATTAGCTGCCAGGTTCTCCAGATCTCGGCGCAAAACGCGCGCGTTGGCGCCCACGCGCTCCGCGTCCAGCGCCTCGCGTTCCTTGGTGCGGCCGCTTGGGTCTCCCAGACGGGCTGTGGCACCTCCAACGAGCGCGATCACGTTATGGCCAGCTCGCTGGAAATGAAACAGTCCCAGCAGTGCCAGCAGATGTCCCACATGAAGCGAGTCGGCCGTGGGGTCGAAGCCGCAATAGATGGTCTGGGGGAAGTTGCCTGCCCTGCTACGGTCGAAGAGCTCTGGGAGCTCTATGTCCGTACCCCTCTCTGGGAAGAAGTCCTTGAACAGGCCCCGTTTCTTCTGCGCTGCTAGCAATCCCTGAGTGCCCGAGTGGACTTTACGCAGAAGCCCCAAGGGCAAAACCGATGACCGGCCAGCGAGAGCGAACCACAGGCCCTTGGAAAGGCGTCGCAGCATGGGCGCCGCCATCTTCGTAGCGGCACGAAAGGAACGCCGGGATTTTAGAGGCCCCGCCCCCACAACCCTGACTGCCGGCCTCCTCTGAAAGCTGCGCTTGTGTCTTTCTGCGCATAAACGAGAAGCGATTACTTCGTGAGGCGCAAATTTTTTGAATTCTTACCTTTATGCAAAAACGTCTTGTGAGGGATTAGCAATTGTTTTAACTACTAGGAGAGTTACGAAGTTGGCGTTGAGACGCAAACAATTTCGTAGTACGGGTTCCCCAAGTGGATGGACGCATTCTCAGTCTCCGGTACTCATTAGCTTCTCCAGGAGGTGGTAGTCTTGTTCAAACTATGAGAGAATTCAGTACATATATTAAATGCACAAAACCCTGTTTTATTTATTTATTTACTTTTAAATACAGGTAACTAGGTTAGGGCACAGTTTCAGCATGAGGGAATTCAAATTAGTAAATATTTATTGAGCTCTTACTCTGTATAGAATTCTTAAAAGTCTTGCTCGACCCAAATTTGCAATCTGATGATGGGAATTAGTTGGTGTTTCTTAGCTGAATTATAAAAGTGAATTTAGGCGTAAATTTTAAGAAAAGTACAAATGCATTATTAACTCAGGGGAATGGGAGCCCTATAAATGTTAACTCTCTTGCCTCCCCGTTTTGTCTAACTTGGTGAATAATTTGGGTAGCATAAAGCAGCACTGTCCAATAGAAATATTCTAGTAGACTCATTTAAAAAAAAAGGTAAGAACAGGTAAAATTAATAATAATTGTTTTTAACCTAATATAAAATATCATTTTAACATAATATTAATGAGTGTTTTACATTCTTCTTTTTATATCAAGTCTTTGAAATCCAGTGTGTATTTCACATTTACAGCACATCCTAATTCAGACTAGCCACAAAATATCTACATGTGGCTACTGTTACAGGAGCCTGGTTGGCACCTGAGGTGAGCTCCCGGGCAGGTTCGTTTTTCTTGTCTCAAGAAACTATTCAGGGACAAGAGGAATAGTAGCAAGCAGTAAAGTTTATTTGAAAAGCCAGCGCACACGGGGAATAGCAAAGGTTGGTAAGAAGGAATACCCGCTGCAGAGATCAGCATGGGCAGGCCCCAAGAGGGGGGCTGCACCGGATTGAGCTATGTCCAGGTTTTATATGTTAGCCTGTTGCTAGGCTTCAGGCCAGGGTTGAGGGTGGAAATTCCCATTCTACCCCCACCCCACCCTGGCTTAACCCCTCCTTTTCCTCCATCTGGCTACCTCAGCCTATTCTAGGAATTAGGGGTTCTCCTTTCACCCAGCCCCTCCTTTCTCCCTCCACCTTTCTATCCACCTGTCAGCTGGATCTGATAGGGTTTGGTCTCCCTTTGGCTCAGCCCCTCCTTCTTGCTCTCCAACTGGCTATCAATGACTTGATGCTGACTCTCCATCTGAACTGACCAATGCCCCTGGCCTGCCCAGAGTGCCCTATTCCAGCCTGCCTCAGCTACCATATTGGACAGTGCAGATAAAAACTTTAAAATGTCCACCAAATTACTTTTCCTGTAGGATCTAAATTTTCTCATTATTGAAAGCCCTTCTGAAGGAAGGTAGATGGTTAAATAGGCACATTACTTTATAACCAAAACTGGGTAGGGAAGGAGTTCATGGATTCATTCAGCGTTCTCTTGTTTTTTCACCACTCCATTCTTTAGAAGATTCTGGTCTCTCTTGGGAAGTCATTCTTCCTCATTTTTTCCACCTGACAAATGCATTCTTGTGCTTCAAGACCCAACTCAAGTGTGATCTTGGCCAGGCTTTCACAATCCACAACACTTGCTTCATATTTTTAGAAGTGTCTCCTGCATTTTATTATAATTATTTGCTTGCATATCTGAATTATCCACTAGTCATTGGTCTCCTGGGGGTATACAAGCCAATCTACTGGAATGTAGAAAGAAAATATTCAAACTAATATTTATATATCTAAAACAATAAAGAGAAATTATTTCACACAGATAATTATGGATTGATATTGGCTTCCTCACTTGGTCCATCTGTTAGACAGTCATGTGTCACACGTAGTACATCATGTAACCTGAGGGAGGAGTTTGAAACTGCAGTGGGTCAGAAATGACTTCCTCACTCTTTTGTTCACTTTCACGTTGAACAGTTTGTCAGTGCACACTTAAGTAGATTACATCTTAGTTTCATCTAAGTTAACCTGCACAAAATGGAAAAGTGGTTTAAACAGATTCCTGCGAGAAACTGTAGATATAAAATAATCTAATAATGCAAGCATGAATGAAAAAGGAAACAGTGGACCTGACGTATCTAGTATATATTGTGAAATAAAAACAATGACAGTATACTCTGGTCAGTCAAAAAAGGGAGCCAAAAAAATTGAAATTATCTAAAAATCTATAAAATACAGATTTACATCTATAATTACTAACAATGAACCTCGTTCTGAGTGTGTATCTTGGCTGGAGAAATTGTTGCCTGCTTATACTATAATGCTGCCATGATAAGTTATTAGAATATTGTTTACTTAATCTTTATCTCATCATTTTGAAACTTCTTTTTGTGTTTCATAAATGCATTACATATTATTTTAGAGATAGATGTATGCAATTTATAAATAAACAGAGGCATGCTCAAAAATTTCTACTAATAGGAATATGAGATTTTAAAAAAAGCTGAAGTCTACTATACTAGACTATGACTTTCTTAAGACTAGAAATGGATTTTATCTTCTCTGACATGTTGAGGATTCTTATTAATGGTGAATGAAAGTATGCCTGCATGATTTCATGAATGAGGTATATCTTAACTCCTTGCCTAAAAGCTCAAAGCTTACAAAAATTTGAAAGGGAAAGCCCACAGTTGTCCTGAACCATTTTCACTAATGTATGCTGGAATATAACACAGAGTTAAAACCATTCAGATTTCATCTCAGTTTTGCTAACTACATGTCCTTGAGAAATGCTCTGAGCCTCAGTTTCCTCATTGGTATAAATAGGGATAACAAAGTTTTTTTAAAAAAACTTAAGGACTGTTAGCAGGACTAAATATGAAATGCATGTGAAGCATTGATTCTGACCCATAGGTGCTCAGCAAATGTTATCTATGAAGAAGGAGAAGAAGAAGGTGGTGATGATGATGATGACTCATTATTGTGATGGTGATGCTGTTATGGGATTAACAAATATGACACTTTTCACTCATAATATTTGAAGGTGATATTTCAAGTACTATGGTCTTCTTAAAATAACACCTACATTCAGGCTTATAGAAGTGGGGGGGCATATTTTCAATTCTAATTTGTGGTTTAGAAAATAACATTCAAGTTAATTTTAAAGAAATTTCGAAGTATTCTGGGTATAACAAGCGTTCATGGGCGAAACAAAAATATAAGTACCTTCATTTAGCAAATACTCATTGAGTCATGGTGGGGATATCAAGACCAATTAGAGAAAGACTTGTTCTAAATAAACTTACACCCAGGCCCTAGGTGCTTCCCTTCCTCACCCTAGTCCCAGCTCTGTCCCCTGGTGTTTTAGTTTCCTCATTGCTAAATCAGATACCATGCAATGAATTGGCTTAAACAACAGGTGTTTATTGACTCACAGTTTTGAGTCTGGAGAAGTCTAAAATAAAGGTGTCCTCAAGGCTCTTCTTTTTCTCAGAAGACTGTGGCATTCTGGGGCTGGTTGCAGTAAGTCTTTGGTCTTTGGCTTTTCTGTCATAAAGCAATGCACACGGCAGCTCTCCTGGCTTCTCTTCTGTAGACATTCAGCTTCTGGCTATTTCCTCTGGCTTTTTCTCTCTGTGAACTTCCCTTAAGGCCTCCAATAATAGGATTAAGACCCCTCCTGATTCAGCTGTGCCATACCTTAAATTGAAGTAACCTCATCAAAAGGTCCTGTTTACAAAGGGTTCACATCCACAAAAAGGGTTCACATGCACACAAATGGATTAAGTTTAAGAATATATTTTTCTGGGGTAAACAGGTTCAAGCCACTCCACCTGGGGTGCAATATTGTTTTTTTACTATCTTGGAGGAGGAAAATAAGGAGGGGGGAGCTATTTCATAGGCTTCCACTTGACCTTCCCCACTGTGATAGTTCTTACTCACAGGCCAAGGAATCAATATAAGAGCTCTGTTAACTACCAAATACGGCCATTCTAGTTGTATATTTGGGAACCAGATAAAGGAAAAATCAACTCTAGATAGGTCTGTGGACTTAAGGACCCACTTTGTGCTGGACCTGGGCCAGAATTTCATTAATTACCTAGTCCCATATACACCTTCTCTAAAAGGGGGTCATGATAATGCTTTCAATCCCCAGGTGTTAATATCAACTGGGGGACCCTATTTCCAAAAGTCCAAGAAATGTCTGGGTTTTCCTCTTTCCCTGTGTATAGTTGCCTGAGTAAATAGCCATAGTCCTTTCAGGAAAGGACTGCATAATCAATATTGTATATCCTTGCTATGTTATTGCAGGATCCTTCCTCACAGGACCTAAACTCCCCTTAAGGCAATAGATTCCCAAAAGAGAAATGGCACTGGTCCAAAATTGGGGCAGTTTTATTGGAGAGGTTGCCTTCAAATTACTGAGCAACCATTTTATTGGAGAGGTTGCCTTCAAATTACTGAGCAGCCATCCTTTTATTTTTTTTTTAATTTAGATGCTCCCATCTATCTTTTCCCCAAGAACTCCATGTTCTAGTAACTATCTCACTAGTATTCTGAGGGTCAGGCCCCCTTGTTTGTCACTCTGCCCTTGCTATTCTTTGTGATAATTGTATTCACCCTGCTTCTGATAGTTAACAGAGAAACTGAACTGTGGCCAATTTGCAATGAGGCCCCAGACAATTCCGCAGGGAGCTCAGGAGCTGAGATTTCCTTTCAGAGTCATCCTGAATTGAGTCAAAGGGGCCTCCTTACTGACAAATGATTCGATGTGGAAGGCCCTGTTGGTGAGAGGTAAACCTTGGGTGAGGCTTTTGGCAAAGGGCAATACCAAAGAAGAACTCAACTGTGAGCAATCAGCAACCAATACTCTCTGCAGCTGGG
>PVKY010008402.1:0-14086 GCA_004027775.1 Bradypus variegatus
CCCTGCAGTTAGAGGGAAGTACTGAGGGTATAAAAGAGCATGTAATAAAGCAAGCTCAGAGGCAGAGGCAGAGAGAGAGAGAGAGCTCCGAGCCCTGAGTGATGGAACCATGCTTGTCTCCTGAGTGCTGATTTCTTAGCTAACCTCGACGCCCCTCGATCCGACTCGGCTTTGAGAGCCGGACTGCAGCCGGCAACATTGTCTCCATTTCCATTAGAAGGATATGGAACTGTCATCCCCCCTCACGAATAGAAGCAAAGAATGGTGGGCCCTTTGGGGTCTTTGCCTGGTAACGACCGCCTGGCAGGCACGAACACGACTGACAGGGCTACTACAAAAGGTCTGCTGTTGTTTTTTTTTCCCTTCTTTAATGGTTCTTACTCTGCCATCTTGCTGATATCACTCTCCGTCGGTTTTTTTTTTTTTCAAGTTGTGAAGCAGTTCCTCAGGAATCCCCTAGGCAGTGTATATTAAGACACTCCTGGAAGCAGGCACCCCAGGAATACCCTCTCCATGGCAGTAGTTCTAGAATCATGCCTCCTAGTCAAACACCGAGCCCTTGAGGTCGGGGATCTAGAACGGGTGCTCATGACACCCCACAGTGTCAGGTGGTCTATGAGCCCTCTGTGACTTAATGAAATATTTTGTGAGTCTGCACATATACACATTTTTCTCGACAACTTCCATTGGATTCTCAAAGGATCTTTGGATCCAAAGACCAAACACGACTTGCCCTTGTGTCTCTGAGACAATGATCAGGTAGGACTGTTTGGAAAAGGAAATGTTCAAAGGACCTTTTTTTTTTTTTTTTTTGCATGAAACATGAGCTACTCTTGTCATATCATCTTTTTTTAAAAATTCAATTTTATTGAGATATATTCACATACCATGTAGTCATAAAAAGCATACAATCAGTTGTTCACAGTACCGTTGTATAGTTGTGCATTCATCACCAAAATTAATTTTTGAACATTTTCATTACCATACACACAAAAATAATAAGAATAAAAATTAAAGTGAAAAAGAACAATTAAAATAAAAAACACTGGGTGCCTTTTTTTTTTGCCCCCATTTTTCTACTCATCCATCCATACACTGGACAAGGGGAGTATGGTCCACATGGCTTTCCCAATCACATTGTCACCCCTCATAAGCTACATTTTTTTATACAATCATCTTCAAGATTCAAGGGTTCTGGGTTGTAGTTTGATAGTTTTAGGTATTTACTGCTAGCTATTCCAATTCATTAGAATCTAAAAAGGGTTGTCTATATTGTGCGTAAGAGTGCCCCCAGAGTGACCTCTTGGCTCCTTTTGGAATCTCTCTGCCACTGAAGCTTATTTCATTTCCTTTCACATCCCACTTTTGGTCAAGAAGATGTTCTCCATGCCACAGTGCCAGGTCTAGAGTCCTCCCCAGGAGTAATACCCTGTGTTGCCAGGGAGATTCACTCCCCTGGGTGTCAGATCCCACCTAGGGGGGACGGCAGTGATTTCACTTGCCAAGTTGGCTTAACTAGAGAGAGAGGGCGACATCTGAGCAACAAAGAGGCATTCAGGAGGAGACTCCTAGGCACAATTATAGGCAGGCCTAGCCTCTCAAAGGACTTTTGAACTTTAATAGAAGGTAGAGGTCTTTGGGGGTGAGGAGACTGACTCAGAGTGTTTTTTCTGGGGACACTTTTATAAGCAGATTTTACTTCTGTTGTCATAAATGCCAGGCAGGGGTAGGGAGGTCAGAGCAGGCAGTGAGAAAAATGTCAGAAGTCCTAGGAAATCCTCCCTTCACAATAAAGCTTCTTCAAAGAATTGTCCATGCTGTATTCTTTCCCTTTCCAGTTTCCCATTCGTCACTCAACCCTCAGTGATCTGACCTGTCCGCTCACCAGTGGAACTTGTTCTCTCTGAGGTTGCAACTGACTCCATATTAAATATCCTTAAGATGTTTTGCCATTTCTCCCCTTCTTGATTTGCTTGTAGTCCTTTATATAGATTTAAATAATCTTTATCTATCTTATTCAAAGCATGCTCTGTTTACTACACTATTACCTAAACCTTTTACCTATTTGATATATCATTCGTATAATCTCTAGGAAAAGTGAGGAATTAAAAAATTTTAACCATGAATTCTGGCACTGCTAAATAAACTTGATGCCAGCATTCATACGTTCCTTAAATATGTATTAAGGACCCACTGGCTGTCCATCAGTGTACTGGATCTGATGATGCAATGGTGGGCCTGCTTGTGCCAACACAGTAGCTTTCTGCATGCTACAGGCAACGAACAAGCAAGGTCTGGGAGCTCTTAAGAGCATTACTCTGTGGTTAGGATTTCAGTTCCTACTAGAACTATGTTGTTAATCTAGGTTGTTCTAGTGTCCCTGGAGAGCTTAGTCTCTCACAAAGTTAAGACAATCAAGAAGTATTTTTCCATTTTACAAGCACACACACACAGCCAGCAGCCACTCAAAAGTCAGGCTAAAATGATCCGTAGGGTAGCAATTTTCCGAAGTGGAGTCAAGAGACCTAAGATGGATGTATATTGAAGAAGAATTTGGCTCCAAGTACTACAAAAATTAGTAAGTTTAGAATAGTTACACCTCCACTTTGTAAAATTTCTAATCCATTTTGTAAAATTTCTAATCTGGCTGGGAGAAAAGGCTGAATATGTAGCCAGTGCAGTCTGACTATATGCTTAAAACTACAAAGAGGAATTGAAAGGACAAGAGAGGGATTTTCCTATTGTCTTGGAATTGCACTTAAGTCAGTGTCTCAAATCTTGAGAGTCACCAGTGATCTGCCAGTAAGAGTAGCCACCACTTGCAAGACTTGCTGGGAGTTGCAAGGACCAACCCTGCTCCCAGAGACCTACCTGCTTCCCTACCCTTGACAGAGGAAGAGCTTGGAGTCATGACACTGTTGCTGGCCTTGAGGGAAGTATGGTATGCATGGGCTATACCTTCCCTTCTCGATGGAGAATTCAAGAAAATCACTAGTGAATACTATAGGTTTCAGGCAGAAGGGGAGATTGGCTTCTTGTAATCCTGCTGGCTGTTTACTGAGTTGTAGAACATGTTGTTGGCAAGCAGAGATAGGGATAGGGCACAGGAGTGGAGGTGGCAAAAGTTCCCAGGAGAGCAGCCTGGGAACCTAGGAATTTGAAGTGTTGTCATTTTGTCGTTTCAGGCTCTATAAATCTGCTTTTCAGAGTCCTCAAGACCCCACACCCTTTGTCCAGTCAATCCTCCCCACTTGACATGATGTTACTCTGCACAGTTCCTGGAGCATTTCACATAGACTACAATGTGAATAGTACATTGGTGGCACTGCCCAGTGTAGCAATGAAGATGTGTTCAGCTGGAAGTAACAGCAAACCCACCAAGGCTTAATCCACAATAGTATTTGTTGTTCACTTAGTAAGAAGCCACAGTTAAGTGTTTCTAGAACTGGTGTAGCAGCCCAGCCATGTCATCAGGACCCAAGTTACTTATGTTTTTATATTCTCTCATCCTTATCACATGGGCTTTTTGTCCATTACTTATCTACTTGGGGTTGCAACATGGCTGTTGCAGCTCCAGATATCATGTTTTCATCAGTGGTCCAAGGTGGAAGGAGAAGAGCAGAGACAAAAAGCTCTATCATTTTGACTGAGAAGGAACATCCTCCAGAGTTCCTTATGTCTCATTGGTCAAAACAAAGGAGAACAGGATTACTTTAACTGGTTTAGAATAATTGTGATGCTTTCCCTGAGATCAAGGATGCATTTGGGTCCTTTCAGCAGCAAAAAGGTTGAGTAAGCAATGACCAGAGTCCCCTGCATCTGTCTTTAATTATTTTCTTTGCCAAGCTAGAACATATACTCACTTTGTGTAGTCTTTCCTTTATTCATGCATTCAACTAGTATTTATGGGATGACCTCTACATGTCAGGCTCTGTATCAGGTCCTGGAATCCCTGGTCAATTCCTTTAACTATACACCCAAAACTTCTGTCTCGTTGTTCTTATCTCCTTCTCCAGCACATCCCAGACCACCTCCAACTCCAGATTAACTGCATCATTTGCCTCCTTGGTTCTCAGCCTAATTGCGGACCCTTGACAGAGATCATTATTCTTATACTCTTATCTAGTCAGGTGCCTTTTCCATATCCCAGTCAGCTATTCCAAATGTCTCCAATATCACCCACTCAGAACTCATCCTACTGTTCTTGTCAGATATTGTTTATTTCCTTCCCAGAGCAAACAGAGGCCATGAATGACATTTCCCCCAGATTTCTTCCTCTCCATAGACATATTTAACCATAACTTCATTCATTCTTACCAAGAACTACTCTTATTTTTCTTCTTTAAGTCACCACCTCTTTAATACCTTAATAGTAATATTATCATTTAGATTTATAAGTACCTGGCCTTGGCCTGAACATTTGACACTATTTATCTCAATTTCATCTTCACATCAGAGTCTGAGGAGGGCATCATGACCATTTTGTAGATGAGGAAACTGAAGCTTTAGATTAAATATCTTGCTCAAGGTTACACCAGGGTGGAGCTGGGAGTCATGCTCAGATCTGCCTGGAACTGGTAAAGTCCTTCTCATAAGCACTGAGTAAAATATCCTTGAGCTCTTCCAGTCCCTGTCACTTGTGTCCTTCCTGAGCATAGCACACACATTCTCTCCACACACAGCTCACCCTGCTGATGACATATATCTCTTTTCTTGCCTTTCTTTGCGCTGGTCTGGGACAGTCCAGAGGGCAGATCCTGTCTGATTTGTAGGCATCGTCCCCTATGCCTGCCATCCCCGCTGTGTGGCAGCCATTAGTGGAGTTTTATTAATGACTGAGGAGATGGGAAGGAGTGACACTGAGCAGAGAGATGGGCTGAATAAGGTAGTGCTTCCCAGCAAGGTCTGCTAGTGGTGGAAGTGGCAGACTTGGGGTTTACTTTCCTGACTCATGAATTCATTCAGCAACTATCTACTGTGTGTCTTCTTTGTGCCAGGTGCTTTTCTAAGTGCTGGGGATCCAGCAGTGAAGGAAGCAGACAAAAAATATATGCCCTCAGGGAGCTGATATTCTAGAAGGCCCTGGCACTTTGCTCAGGGCTTTCTGTTTTTTTCCTCAATGCTGGAACACTTCTTGTTGGTCATTGTCAAACTTTATTTCATCTCCTAAGAATTATATTTTCTGTACACAGGACTCAGGGGAAACACCTTAAGAACCATAAATAACAGCAAGTACTGAACAGACAAAATCTAAAGGCTCAAAATTCAAAAGCCTGCACCCAAGCATCACCTATCCTCTCCAGGGCTCCTTCTCTAGTGGGGGACACTTAATGCTCCATTTCCTGTGACTGTAAGTTTTGAGATGAGTCCCTGGGAAAGAAAGCAAGAATGCCTTTACTACCTTTCCCTACCACAACAGGTCACTTCAGGCTTCCAGAAGGTTCCACTCCTCAGGGTCCAGCCCTAGAGCTCACCCATTCCCCCATGCATGGCCATTCTGGCTTTCCAGGACTGGATGAGATGGACCCGCACTACAGGCAGTGCTGTCCATCTGTCCATCCATCTGCTCATTCAGGCCACACACCAGGAGAGATCACAGATCAGGAATGGAAGCCCACCTAGGGTGTATGACCTCCTAACCCAACAAGGGAAAGGAAGGCTCTTTGCTCTGTATCACACCGTGCGGTGCAGCGGCAGCGTTTGATGTGGAGGGTTTGTCTCCACCTCGCTCCTCAGCTAAGCGAAGGAGTCTCGCTTGGACAGACCTCCTTCCTTGCGCATTGAGGTGACACCCTTACCCACGTCACCTGAGGCCAGGAGAAGGCATAGGATGGCACGGGACAGGGCGGGGACCGAGCCGGGTCCGGAGCGCCTCTCCTAGGGACACCCGCCTCCCCTTGACTATTCCCCCGGGACGCTTCCCCGACTGTACCACAAATGCCAGGAGGGCGCAACCCCGCCTTCGGCTCTGGCGCAGATTCCCTGGCCGCGCCCCACACCCCCCGAGTCTCCGAGGGGAAGTTCTCCTGTTGGGCGTGTCAGGTTGTGGGCTCCAAGGTTACGGGAAAGGGCCGGCGGAGTCAGTCTGGGGCAAAGGCAGGGAGTGAGCCGCGGCTATAGATACGTGCCGGGAGTCCCCGAACGTCACCGTGCAGGTGCCTGCGGTCTTTTCCTCCCCGAAAAGTCGTCCTCTAGCTGGATTAGCGCCCCACTGCCTAGACCCCTTCCTCTGCTCTCCCACCATCATCCCGGGGAAACCCGCCCTGCTCCATTCCCTGTCCTTGGCCCTGTCCAGAGGGACGGGATCTTGCCTGTCGGCGGAACTTGAGTTCGAAGATAAGGGGCTAGTTTTCCAGTCAGTGGGTGATGTGGACCTCGGGTTCCCCTAGGCACCCGCGGGAGCACCCCTTTCCCCTACGACAATCTAACACTAGGAGGAGGAGAAAGGGGATGGACCAGCGGTGGCGTGACTGTGAGTGATCCAGGTTCTAAAGTCTGCAAATAGTTTAAGCCTGCAAGACTCTCAGGGCACGCCCTGCTCCCTCTGCGGAGGAACCCGCGGGCGGTGGCCTCAGCAGATCCTGGGACAGGGCACTGCGCACGGCTCCCAGGTTATGCCCGGGGCCGGCCCCTCCCCAGCACAGTCAGCATGACGTCATCTGCCAAAAGGAATTTCCTGTCCCTTAAACACTAACTGGAGACAGTCCCCACCCTCCGCCCAGTCCGTGGGCTCCCGGGCTCACTAAGTACCTCAGGCATTTATTGCCAGGCAGCGCCAGGCCCTGCCTGGCAGTCCTCGTCACCGCCTCAGACGTGGGACAAGTTTCACCATCTATGGCAGAAAAGGAAGCCACGTAGGTCATGTTTTGTGCAGGTGTTCTCTGCACACGACAAGCCGTGCTTCCCTGAGCAGTGCCCACCCCCGCTCCACCCCCCTTCCTCCGTTCCTCTGTGGTTCCACTCTCCCAGGGCTTGGCCGAGCAGGTGCAGGGACTGGGGTCTCTGGGGGGAAGCAGACCTGTTAGCAACGAGGTGCCCTAGAGGACGCTTCACACAGCAGAAGTTAGATAAAATTAAAAGACAAAATTAACAGGTGAATCTTTGGCCAAAATTGTGGATATTCACAACAAACACTGTCTCTCCCTAGTCAGACAACACGACGAAGGAGACACAAATACCCCCTCCTTGCTGGGGTGTGAATGTGTGGAGTGGAAGTTCCTGGATGTGTTCTAATCTCCATTTCCAACATCTTCTGGACGCAATAGCAACACGATAAATGTTTGTGACTGTTAAAGCTGGGAGGAATATTTTTCCTGGTGCTTGTGCCTTTTGGTTTGGCTTACAGGGTGGAGGAGGGTCTTGAACCAGTGAGTGGGGGGAGGGGGTGGAGGGAGGATAAGATGGTTCCTCAAACAGCAGGCACCTGATGGGAATGAACTTCAGGATTCTTGTGTGAGGTTCATTGAGAGAGGGACTGAGACAGGAATGGAGAGAACCGTTTGAGGGGGGAGGGTGGTAGAGCAGGGATTTTGGGGGACAGTGGGCCCCAAGTATCGAAGTGTGACCAGAATTGGAGGGGGGTATTTCTTCCCTTCTGGCATGGGCCCAGGGTGTGAGGACACCAGGTGCTCTGTCCTCACCTGGGGTTTGCTATTTGGAGCTTCAGGAGATAGCACCCTGGGGCCCAGATCTTGTCTGGGTGTCCTTCTGGTCATAGTGTCACAGTCACAGTGGGGAGGCGCCCTCAAGTGGCTTAGCAGGAGCAGACCTGAAGGGGAGAGGGGAGGGAGCTCAAAAAGATGAGCACGAGAAGGTGTGTGCCCCTGAGTACCTCTGAGATTCCCTCCTCCTCCTCTCAGAAATAACTTGGTGAGGTTTTGAGGGAGCCAGAAAGAGTGGCTAGGAAGATGGGTGGAGAGACACTGAAACAGGAATGGTTATTGATAACATGTCCTCATCTGTACCCACAGAGAACTGGAATATTTAAAGAATATGATATTTTCTCCCTCATATTTTTGATTTGCCTCCAAACAATAGTAATTTTAAAAAAAAGGCATTTACTAGATGTTTTCTGAAGATAAGCCAGTTATTTGTTTATGAAGAAAATCTGGACCGTATAGAAAAACCAAGAAAAGAATAAAAGTGGCTCTTAACCAAATTCCTGGAAGTAGCCACTCTTTATATTATATATTATACATTTTGTTTTGTGATTTACTTTATCCACTTAAAAGTATATCATGAATCTTTCTACATGTCAATAAATGTTCTTTCACATTATTTTTTAATGATACCTTAGCATTCCGTTCTGTAGGTTGCCAAAAATTATTTAACCAACCCTTCATTTGGGTATTAAGGTCACTTATAACTGTTGGCCATGAAACAAGGCTGTGATGAACAGACCTATAGACAAATCTATGCACACATACATAATGAGTTTCTTAGGATAAATTCCTGGGAAGTTTGTTGCTCAAAAGATGTGCACATTTTTAAGACTTTTGAGTCACTTTGGCAAATTGCCCTCCAGAAAGGTTGTTTCAATTAATACTCCCACCTACAAAGCAAGAGAATGCCTGTTTCCCCACAACCTCACCAAAATTGAGTATTCTCAATCTTTTAAAATGTTTGCCAACTTGAAAATGGAATTTAGCTGTTTAAGTTCCCATTTTTTTGATTATTAGCAAGGGTAGGCAAAGCATCTTTTCACTATTTGCATTTCTTCTTATGTAAATTGCCTGTTTATATCATGTGTTTATTTTCTTGGATATTTATTGTGTACCAGACATTGGGCATTTTCTACCAGGTGTGTTCAGATTTTCAGGACCTCGTTATATAATAATATTATTAGTTTCTTGTTTGTCACATCGTGAAGATTCCATCACTGTTTGTCATTTAACTTTAGGCTTTCTTTTTTGGTTGTTGTTTTGCCTTATAGAGCTTTTAAATTTTATGTAGTCAAAAATGTCAACCTTGGTGTTACATCAAGAAATGTTTTCTTCATATCAAGAATATAACAATGTAATTGTATGTTCTTTCCACTTTTATGAATTTCTCTTTTACATATAAATCTTTATTTCTTCTTTATTTTGATAAGTAATAAAGTAAGGACCCAATTTAATTGGTTTGAAAAGTTTGGGCAATTTCCCTAACATTATTGACTGAAAACTCTATCCATTCCCCTGAAGATTTAAAATGTCATTGTTTGATTAATATTTTCTTGATTTTTCATATGCTTATTAACCATTTGCATTTCTTCTTTAGCAAATGCCTGAAGACATTTGACAATTTTTCTATTAGTGCCTTCGTCTCTTATTGATTAGGAGGGACAATTTATATATTAAGGATATAAATACATTTGGCTCAATCATGTTGCAAATGTTCCCCTTAGTTTGTCCTTTAAGAATTAATTTTCAATGATTATTTTTCCATACAGAGACTTTACCTTTTCTTTAGTCATACTAATCTTTTTATTTAGGGTTTCTGATTTGGTTGTTATGCTTAGGAAGGCCCAAACTCATATAAATTGTCACCTATGTTTTCTTCTACTTTATTTGGTTTCCTCCCTCCCTCAGTCCTTCCCTTCCTTTCGGTTGCAACTCTAATTTATCTGTAATTTATTTTGGTATGTTATATTAGGCAGAAATTCTATTCATTATCCATGATTTTGGATCATTCATACCTCTGCAGCCCTCCTTTAGTGCAGGGACTTGGGAGTTGATATTTTTAGCAAATGCTCCAGAGTTCACATTAGCCACAAAGGGTCCCAGATCATTTTGACAGAGAATACAGCAGATTCTCTACTTTATAGTGCCTGCCCTCTGCCAAATTAACCAAAGGCACTACATGGTCACTCAGGAGAACCGAAGGTATAAAAAGAGCTTTTCCTTGCCATAGGCAGAGACCTACCCTGTCCTGCCTCTGCAATTGTCAGCAAGCCCATGGAGTTCTTACAGCTCGGCTGGTCCAGTGGCAGAGAAGGGACTGGCACTAGAGGCAGCCAGACCCTGGGAAGAGTGCCTGCCAGGGCAGGAGTACTGGACTTGGTCCCTGAATAGGGTCTTATGAGAAAGGAGTCAGCAAAGCAATGCACCCGGTTCAGAAAGGTGCTGTAAAGGGACAAATTTCAGTTCTCCTTCTCCACCGTCACCAGGTAGAGACAGGATATCAGTTGACCAGGCGGTAAGAACAGCACCAAAAACTTAAGAACGATTGGTTTACATTATTGTCTTTGGGCCCTTTTGCAAGTCTGTACTTTGGTAATTTATTGACTATGGGAAAGAGAGGGGAGTTGAAGATGACCAACAGGTGTCAAGACTACATGCCTGGGAAAAACATCAGTGTAGAAGGAGATTCTTGGTGATCTTTAAGGGCTTTGTGGTGGGAGAGCTGGGAAGGGCATACACATATCAATACTAACAGTATGGCATTTTTGAGAGCTTTAAAGTGCTAAGCATCATGCTAAGCAATGCATTCTGGATTGTGTCAGTTAGGGAGCAGGGGAAGAAGTCAAAGGGTGAGTCTAAGTTCTCTCAGCTGAAAATGTACTTTCAAGAGGAACAGTCCTGGCCCCAGCCTGGAGCATGAGGAGCAGCCTGCCAGGATGTTTTATAGATGGCCCAATGCCCACCTATCAGAGGCTGCATGAAGGAAGCAGCTCTGGGGCACTTTCAAGCAGGGAGGCACGATTGGGGGCCACAGAGGGGACAGTTAAGTGCCTTTCTTGAAGTCTGCCAGCCCTGTGCTCTACCATTCCTGGGGCTTCTAGGCTCCTCCTCTGCCCCGAGTTCTCCCAAACAGAACTGAGAAGCACCTCTGCTGGCTCAATGGAAGCACCACTCCTCGGCTTGCTGCAGAAGCACTCCATCTCAGAGGAACCCTCTGGAGACTCCTGGGACCACCCTCTGTCTCATACCTGTTTGCAAATGTGGACTTAAGAAGTATGGGGTTTACTGAAGTTACCTGGACTAGTGTGACTGTTGAGGTCATTTCTTTGGATAATCCCCAGGGGTCTCCAGGACTCCCCTGAGTTCCTTCTTGCAAGAAAAACAACACACCCCCATGATCTGAAGGAAACATGATCCAGTGAACTATAACAAACGCTGTTAGGTTCAAATTCAGGTTCAGGATTCAGTTCATGCTCTCAGCCAGAGAAGATAAAAGAGCCAAGACAAGGGGAAACATCCCTGTGGGCTATCATGGCTTCATTTATCTTTATTTATTTTAGAAATAGTTATCTTGGATCCCAGAGCTTACATTTTTTTGAGTCTGCTCAGGGATCTGGCCTGGGCCTTGGTGTATAAAATACACATGATGGGGAGGTTGCCTAAAGAAGTGGGAAGTCGCCGTAAAGGATTTAGGGGGAAAGTAGACCGCAGATCTTCTGAGAAGTTAGTTATCATTTAAGGCTGGAATGCTGACATGTCTGAGACACAGCAGGGCTGCTGCTGCCAAACAAGCCCAAATTTATAAGCAAATGGGGCAGTTCTATGGCAGTGTCAAACACTGGGTAAATAAAGCATTTTGTTAAATATTGAATACCACATGACTCAGCCAAGCTTCTTCCTCCTTCCGTTTCCCCCCATTCAATCATTTTTGTAATACATATTTATTTGAGGAGGAAGCACTTTTAATGCCCACATGGTCTGTGTATCCATTTAAGCTTCTTGAATTTAGAGTTGAATATGTAATTTATTTGCATAGGATTAATCCTTAGTGGGGATGTTTTTCTTGTTAGTCAAATGTTTGGAGGTATAAACTGCCCTCAGAGGTCAACTGGTTCCACCTCCCATCCAGGAAAGGAATCCCCTCTGTGTCAGTTTTGCTCAAGGTCAAGAACAGAAAACTCAACTCAAACTGGCTCAAACAATAAAGGTATTGATTGGCTCTTGTAACCAGAAGACTAGAAGTAGGGGGGTGAGTTTCAGGGTTAGTTTGATCCAGTGGTTTAGAGAGGAGATTAAGGATGGGGTTTCTTGCTGTCTCTGTGTTCTGCTTTAAAACTCTCTGACAACTTCATCCTAAAACTGGTCCCCCACATGGTGGCAAAATGGCTGCAGCAGATCCTGGCTTCACATATGGATACCATGCTCTCCAGAAGTCAGGAGAGTATTCTTTCCTATATAACTGTCACTATGAGAAAAGTGAACAAACAATTTTTTTCAGAAGCCCCTCCACCTTCTGGCCCAGAGACCTGGATTGGGTCATGTGCCTATGGGGGAATGTGGTGGGCTCAAGCAACTATTGTTACGAAGAGTTTGGGATTGTCCTGGTTGGCTTAACCCACCCTTGGAGGATTCAAATCACATGACTGTCACAGAGTAGGATGTGGGTAAAGAGTGTGTGCTGACAAAATTACCACAAGGTCTTCCACACCCTCCCTAGCATCCCTGGCAGATGGTTGCCAACTTTCAGTCCCAGGGATGGAAAGCTCATTGCTTCTGAGGCACTCATGCCCTTGTAGATCCAGTGGGACCATGACATGGTCCCTTTTTGTGTGAGATATGGGCTGCTTCCAGGATCTGACCCCATCTCGATACATCATCTGATGCCTCATAGAACAAGGCCAGTTCCTCCTTCAAGAGAAGGCCCTTCTCTTTTCTGAGCAGAGAAGGGGATAAGATATTGATTTTTCAGGGAGCAGAAGAAAATGAAGTTGGCCGCCCCCCACACCTTCCTCACGTTTCCTCCTCTTAGAGCAGTGTCTTAGACCAGCAGTTGTGGCAAAGGGCGGGGGATGGGCAGGGCTAGTAATGATAATCCAAAAGACAGGGTGGAGAAGAGCATTAAGATGTGTATCTTAGGATGCTCTTCACAGCGCCTTTTGGAAGGTGGCATGTCTTGCTCACACGTGTGTTTGGGAGGGGGCACCTCTTCCAGGGCCAGTTTAGGAGGCATTGAGTTGTGGTGTATTTAAGCGATTAGAACTGACCCCTGGGGTCCTGTCTCACCTGGCCTTGTGAATGCCTTGAGAGCAGAAGTTCTTAGTACAGCATAAGTACTATAATTTCAGGGATGAAAGATGCCACTTCTGGCCCCAAATATTAACCCCGTGGTGAAAATATATCCTTACACCACATGCTAATACTAAGGAATGTAATTAAGCCTGCTGAAAATAGTGATGTAGTTGAATTTTTATTCTGGTCTTCATTCCACATTTTCTTTTTACATCCTATGCATTAGAAGAAATTTCCTTAATTGATAACAGTAAACCCCTTAAGGTCAGAGATTATTTTTATGTGAGTTTGTATTTCAGCACCTAGCATCTTTGACATAGTAGATGATCAATAATTGTTAGTGGGAGAGAAAAAAGCATAAAGTAAGGAAAATAGGGAATCTCTGTTTTGTTCCTTTGCTTCAAGGGCCTTCTAGCTTTTCACCATTTAACCTAATTTTGGCTTTTGTTTCAAAGTAAGTACTGTTTAAAGTATATAGAAATGCTTTTCATCAATGTTTATTTAATTTTTCATGGCAGTTCCTTGACTTTTGGCGAAATCCACAGAGTAAAGTAAAAGCACCTGGGCTTCCTCTCCCACAATCCTATTAAATATCCAGGAAGATATGCAAATAGAACAATTTTCAGCCAGCTTCAAGAACTCAGGATAAGCATTAAGTATGCTTCAGAAGCTGGGAGAAGTTGGGACTCAATACAGTTCAGATGGGGCTGGATTAACAGCTTATTCCCCATGTCTTCCTTTCAGTGTAAAACAACATGACTGTGTGAGAAACAGCCTTGGCTGGCACCCACAGACAGTCCCTAACTGCTTTTCCAGCAGAACCAACCAGGCCTCTTCTAGTTGCGCCTTGCCCTCTGGCTTCCCAGCAGCACAAACATTGGCCTCAGACTTCGTCTCTGATGAGGAGGGTCATCCGTACCAGAGAACCAGGAAGTGAACAGGAACTGTGTTCTCTGCAGTAGATGATGCCAGGGCTAAGATAAAGGAGGCAGTTAAAGTGTCGCCTTGAAGCTTCCTCCTGGCATCATGCCTGCTTTCCTGCCCCTTGTCCTCTGAAGCAATATTCGTACTAGCAGGGGCATTCTCCCTGGCTGTGCTGGGCAGGGCTCTTTGAATTGCCTGTATAGGTCGTCTGC
>PVKY010008403.1:0-14092 GCA_004027775.1 Bradypus variegatus
ATTAAGTAATAAATGAGAAATTGCTTTGGAAACAAGTATTAGTCACAGTGAAAGCTCTCCAGAAACCCCCACTAACCCAGATAACTGTGACCTTGCCATTCTACTGGTAAAATGAACTGACCAGTGCCCACAGCATGCTGACCTCTTGCTATACTATAGTGCAATATACTCTTCCTCCCTGCACAACGTGTTATCCGTGAACCAGCAGCTTGGGTATCACCTGGGCGCTTGTTAGAAACGCAGCATCTCAGCCCTGCGAACCTATAGCTTTTTGCTGAGCAAAGTCTTGTCCGCTGGTGAGAACAGAGCTCTGCCTCAGGTGGAAGCTTGGTAGTGAGTGAAGCCTAAGAAATCAGGGCTTCCCAGAGTATGTAGAAACCAAATCCTAGAGGCCACAGCATCCTGACTCTGATGTTAGGATGAAGCCTATGCATCCCCTTGGTTACAGCCATTTGGGGTTCCGAAAAGCACAGAGGTTTAGTCAGGGCTTTCTCTCAGCAGTTGCTGAGGGGCGCAAGCCCCTTGTCGCCTCGAGTTCTGTTCAGTCCCTCACCTTAGCAGCAGCACCACAGCAGTGAAAAACAGTGAAAATCAGCTACATCTGTGGAAATTCTTGTCCGGGAAGAAGACAGGAACAGGATCAAAGCCCCTTGTAACCCAAGAATTCCTCAGCAGCTCTAGTCCCTTAATAATTGTGGATTGGAGATTTGCCAGAAAGCAAAACCACTCAGCATGCCATATTTAACAATGAACATTTTCTCTGTTCATAATAGTCACTGTGCAGAGCAAATAGTCACCTTGAACAAAGGGTAGGCTACTTATATGTGTATATAAAATAACCCACATCTACCTTAAACATGTTTATGACGTAAAAAATGTGGCACTGCCCTCGGCATTGGTCTCTGTTTTATGAGTAAGTTAGAGAAAGGCTACTACACACTCTGCTCCCCATCCCTACCTCCCTCACTTAAAATAAATAAATAAATAAATAAATTTGTTTAGCCCAGAATTTCCCAAACTTATTTAATAGTTAAAAAAAAAAATGTTTTAAGCTTGGTTTTGAAGTTTGGAGTTTCTGTGTTTCGTTTTGCTTGAAATATCTATTAATATTCTAAAAAGCCAGAATTCCAAGGAAAACTTTTTTGGGAAATGATGGCCAATGGGAGTAGGAGGCAGAGATTTAGGCCAGTATGAGGATGGAGAAAACAAGTTCCAAGTCCTGAGTGGTGAGGAACACCCTTGCTGGAGATCTGGTTCTATGCATCAGGCTTGAGGAACTCCCTCCTGCTTGGAACCTGAATATTCCAGAAAGACAGGGTGGCAAATGAGGCCTGTTCAGGAAAGGAGTAAGCTAGTCTGGTACTAGCCTCAAGTGTGGGGGTGGGGGAGGGATGGAGCTGGATGAAGGGGAGCATCTTTGTATGGAGCAGCATTCTTTCAGATGCAAATGACAGAAAATCCACCCCAGCCAGCTTCAGCAGAGGGAGCATATTGGGTCACGTAACTGAGAACAGGACTAAGACTGGCTTCAGACATGATGTAATTCAAGGACTCAGACAGTGCGCCAAGGACCTGGTTTCTTGCCACATCTTCCCCTCTCCTTTTACGTTGGTTCTGTGTTCAAATAAACTCTTCTTACCCTTGAATTTGTAAAATGGCTGCAGCATCTTCTGCCTCTACACCTTCAATTATCCAAGTCCTGTGTCAGGAAAGTCCCGTTGCATCTTATTGGCTCTAGTTGGGTTCCAGGCCCATTCCTGAACTAACCTCAGGAGTCAGGGAATAGGATGCCCTGATTGGCTTGGACCTGGTGCAGGTGTCCATGCCTGGAGTGGGGATAGCTAGCCCCACCCAAATCACACAGATTGAAAGGTGGGAAGGGGCGGGTTCTCCAGGGGAGATTGGAGTACAGTTATCCAGAGAAGAATGAATAGAAGCTGGGCTGCAAAATCAACAGATGTCCCCTAAAGCCTAGAATGGTGCACCAAAGGATCTAGACACCATTTGCACCAGAGAACTAGTGAAAATTTTTGCACAAACAAGTAGCGTGATCAGAGCTATGCATTAAGATTATTCAGCTACTGTTAATAGTTGCCATATGCTTGGCACATGATAGGGGTTCAATATATATATATTGAATGAATAAATGAAAAAAGATAAAAGGATGGGTGGAGGAGAGAAATTAAAAGTGGGGAGCATTCTTAGGAAGCCATTGTAATAGTTGGGAAGGAGAGCTAGCAAAGAAAGTAATGGAAACATCAAGAAAAACCAATAGGTTGCTTTGTTGTGAAACCCACGTAAGGAAATGCTATCAAGAGGGCAGGGCTGGTCATCCATACCAAACACTGCCGAAAGTCAGATCAAAGAGAATAAGGACTGAGAAAATGTCATGGATGAGAGTTGCAAGAAAAGGTTCAGTAGTGGGGAGATCAGAAGCCAACTTCGAGGAGATTAGGAGTAAGTAGGAGGTAGCAAAAAAAAGGGACCAAATGTGGACTATTCTGCAACACCAACAGTCTTTTCTTATCCTTCCCCACTTCAAACCAAGCACAAATGATGCTCCTCCGCCTCCATACATTCTTCTTGCATCACTCTGTGCCTCCTCCATGACCCTTATCCAGCCTTTACTCCCTTTTCTCCCATTTGCTTTCAGCCTCTCCTCCTCCTTCTTCATTGGCTCCCTCTCATACAAATATTTACATTACTCCCCTGCCCCAAAAGCACATTTCCTAGACTGTACTCTTCCTTCAAGCTAACATTTCAAAGGAATAATTCACTAGAGAAAATCTGAAGTTGGGAAAGACAGAAGTTCGAGCTTGTGTTGGATGTCAGTTGTAGAAGGCAAGATTATCTGTCAGAATGATGGTTAAGGAGTAGGATGCAGGGACAGGGAGAAGGTTGGAACAGTTTACATAGAGGTTCAGTTAGGACTCACCAAAGAAATGAATGAAGGAATTGCCAGGGGGCAGGGAGAGTCCAGCTGAGATGAAATATAATGGATTCATAGACAGCCTCTTCAGCATATTGCCTCCCTTCAGCTAGATTCGGTAGCTCAAAAATGGCACAGTAGCTTGGGTCTGGGGAGAGGTGGTTGTGGAACTCTGGCAATCTGAGTAGCAGAAGGCCAAGTTGATAAGGGGCTTGGGAGCTAGGAAGAGCATCGCAGACTGCAGGAGTCCAGGATGTGTAGAGAGAGGCATGTGATGGCCGGGGAGAGCAGGCAGGGTCAGGAATGTGGTCAGGATTAACTGGGTCAGGAATGTGGTCAGGATTAACTAAGAGGTAGTTAGACATTCACAGTAGGGATTTTAAAGAGACCATGTGATGTAGGAGCCAAAGTGTGTAGACTAGGTGGTTAAAACCCAAAACCTACCTGTGTCGTTGTTGTCTCATTTATAAAATGGGACTCCTGAAATCTACTTCAAAGGGTGGTTGTAGTTAATACATATGAAGCACTTTTGGTTGTACCTTGTACATAATAAGGGCTCAATAATAGCGATGATGGTGGTGGTGGTGGTGGTGGTGATAATGATAACGGTGATGATCTTCATTTCAAAGTGATAAAACTCGGAATTTGAGATCCTGAAGTCAAAACAATTCCAAGTAATAACAAGTTTTGGAGTGCCATTGTTATTGTGAGTAGAACGAAATTGGAGATGGAAAGTATTGGAATTGAGGAGGTTGAAGAATGGTGAATCCAAATATTGGAAGGGACAACTTTATGGATTATGAAGTCACTGATGGGGTTGGACGATGACTGAATCACATGCTGTAATCATTGCAAAGGCCAAGTCTCTAGCTGCGGGTAGCAAGAATGGGGAGGTGGTTACTTTGGATTTCAAAAAAAGAGAGATTGTTGAGTGGTGGGGAGGAGGAGTGGTAGATCTGGCAGGTGGGCCTGAGGAGGGTGCCCCGCCCTCCCCCCAAGGGGGAGAGAAAGGAGGAGCAGCCTCTACCAGAGGCCTAGGAATACGGTAGCTTCTGCCAAGAGAAGGAAGAAACACAGAAAGGGTGAAAATATGGAGAATTTGCCCACAGTAAGACAGATTTTGTTTGAGAACAGCAGTTTTTCATAATAGCTTTTAAGAGAAACCATTCCCGGAGCCTGGAGGGGGCAAGCCAGAATAAGGCATGGGGGTCAGGGAGGAAGTGGAAAGATTTCAGAGTGGATTCCTGAGAAAGCTATTAAAGGGAAATTCTGTTCCCTTACCTAGATTGGTCAGATGTGTGACATTTGACAAGCTGGCCCAGAACTCATTGCCTGCACACATCTCCCACCCTGGGGAGTGCATAGTTCCGCAGCCCCGATGGGTTGCTGCATTTCCATGATCAGTGCCACTGAGCCTTCTGACAGCTAGAGGGCCCGGGATAGCTGGGATTGGGGGCTTCTACCTATCGAGAGCAGAGAGCGTGCAAACGGCTTCCAAGGGAAGGAAACAGAACACCACAAGCTTCAGGGCTGCATTCTCTCTGAGAGCGCTGCTCCGTAATGTAATTGTATTCGGGCATTTTTTTTGCATGATGTCAGAAAATAGCCTTCCTTAAAAGCTTTCATGAAAAAACACAACTGTAAAACAGACTTAGGCAATGAAATGGATTTCTCTTTGCAGGTTTGTGATCTGATCTCTGCTCTCTGAGTAAAACTCGATTTCGTGGGATCCGTTTACATATGAGTCTTACCTTGCCAGTGATTTTATACGTGAAATGTCTTGCTTTATTACCAGCATAATGAGGTGCAGGAAAGCAAGGGTTCCCTCCTCAGTGGCTGTTGGGCCGTCCTCTGAGACTTACCTTTCTAGTCCTCCATGTCCTATCCTCATATGAGCTGGGGCCCCAGTAGCAGGGAGAGCACCAGCCCCTCACAGCTCTCTGTCTTTCTCATGTCCTACGTACACTTTCCCTCATCCAGCCTCACACCCCTTCTCAGCGTTAGTCTTTGGGGAATGTGTCCTGGGGAGCAGTAATCACTTAAGAAATACTTTCTTACCCACCCCTTTTCTTTA
Organism: Bradypus variegatus; assembly: GCA_004027775.1. NCBI lineage: Eukaryota > Metazoa > Chordata > Mammalia > Pilosa > Bradypodidae > Bradypus > Bradypus variegatus. The sequence continues at coordinate 5,004 of PVKY010008403.1, forward strand.
AAGCCTCCGGGGCACGGAGTTGAATCACTTAAGCCCCTCTATTCTTGGCATGCTCTCCTGCTCTATTTCACTCAGGCCCTCTTTTTTTTTTTTATAGAGGTGAAATTAACATAAAATTAACCATTTTCAAGAGTACAATTCCGTGGCATTCAGTACATTCCCAGTATTTTGCAACCACCACCTCTGCCTAGTTCCAAAACACTTTTATCACTCTGAAAATAACCCCATACCCATTAAGCAGTCATTCCCCATTCCCTCCTCTCCCCAGCCTCTGGCAAACACCAGTCTGCTATCTGTCTCTGTGGATTTACCTATTCTGGGCTTTTCATATCTGTCTCTGAAGGCTTCTGTATCTGACTTATTCCCTTTTAGCATAATGTTTTTGAGGGTCATCCACATTATAGTATGAATCAGGGCTTATGCCTTTTTTACAGCTGAATAATATTCCATTATATGTATGTTTCCTATTTTGTTTATCCATTTGTCTATTGATGGACATTTGAGTTGTTTCCACTTCTTTGTTATTGTGAATAGTGCTGCTATGAACAATTGTATATAAGTTTTTGTTTGAGTTCCTATTTTTAGTTCTTTGGGGTCTATACCTAGGAGTGGAATTGCTGAGTCACATGGTCATTCTGAATTTAACTTTTTCGGAAACCAGTAAGGAGGCTTCCTGGTGTTCTAGAGGAAGAACAGTAAGGGCAAACTAAGGAAGTGGCAGTGGGTATGGAGAAGAGACAAATTCGAGAGGCATTTAAGTGGGTACAGTTGTCAGAACAGGTAAGTGTGGGTTCACAGGTGAGGCTAGAGGACAAGTTGCTGCTGAGAAGAAAGAGCAAATCAGGAAGCAATGGAGAGAGCTTCAAAGAGATCCCGAGTTTGCACACACTGACAAGAGATCCAAGTCAGCAGGTGACAGGATGTGCCTTGAGGGACAGGAAACTTGTGGAGTAAGGACAGATTACACCCTTCTTGAGTAAGGACAAAATAGAGATGAGCCTCGCCTCATTTTTCTGCCTTTCAGCCAACAGAAATTTCAAAATGAATTCAGTATGTTTCCACCCCACCATTTTGTCCTTGAGAACAGTGTGACTCTAAGTCAATACAAATTTTTAATCTGAATTAAATTAACTTAACTAATATTGGTTAATTTTCATCAAGAAATTATTCTCCAGATAACTCCATTGAGCCAATTTAGTTCCTTGATCAACTTTGGAAATAGAGCAGTTAGACCATTTCTAATTTTCTCCCTATTTTGTTAAATATCAACTCTTTTATGTGTGAATTTAACAATGAAGATTTGATTTTGGGATTGAAAAAGTTAATCCATCTGACTTTTACCATACCCACTTTGAGACTTTGTCAGTTTTTTTATTTTAAGTGTTTATTTTCACCATGCCAGTTTTCACCCTGGTGGTGATGGTTAGTATTTGCACTTTTTTACTAACAAAATGAATTATTTGGTCCATTATTTATGAATTTTATCACACCTATTCAACCATTGTCATTTTAGTTTTGTGTTGAATATTTTTACCAGTAACATTCATGGGAAGATCAAAACATCCTCAAGGTCAAAAAAACAACCAGCTTCTCCCAGAGTTCCTCCTTCTCCTTCTCCCTCCTCCCACTCCTCACATGGCAAGACTGGTACTCAAAGGAAAGCTTTTCTGGGGTCTCAAAACTCTTAAGACCCAGATGCTCTTCCTAACAGCTCATTTAAACCCAGCCCGCAGCTGTTTGATCTTTTCTCCTTTTTAGTAGGCTGAAAACCCAGAGCCCCCTGCCCTCTCTTCTCTGAAGCCTTCTCTCTTCCTTGGCTTGTACTTGAAATGGAGGTTTGCTCTGGGCCTGTCCCTTCCGTCCCCCACTTCCCTCAGCCCAGGGCCCTGATGACAGGCAGCTCCTGGGGCCACCATGAGCTGTCACAGGGCAGAGTAGGAAGGACCTCGGGAGACCTGGGAGTGAGCGCAGTTTCAAGATACAAGTCCCAGAAACTTGAAACTCACAGGCACTTAACATTTTGAGCACTGTGTATAAATCTGAAAATCACGCTGTGAGTTTGGGAGTCAGCCTGTGAGCTTGATGTGTTTATTCTCTGTATAGCTGTGAGGGGCTGGGGGTGGGGAGGGGGAACCATTAAAGCCCTCAGGAGAGAAAAAACATCTTCCTGAAGTTCCCGGATGACAGATTTCTGTCTTCATTACACTTGAGGACCATCCCACCCACTCACCCCCACAGCCCACCACTGTGACGGGCTGTGGGGAGCCACCACCCGTCCGAGGCCTTGGCGCTGGCCCTGGCTGCCCAGCACCCTGGGGCTCATGATGGCTTTTTTTTATTTTTCTTTGAAAGGTTATCGAGTAGTTTACTGTTGATATATTTTTCTTTTTTTTAATTTTTATTTTAATAACATATATACAACCTAAAATTTCCCCCTTTAACCACATTTAGATAAATAATTCACTGGGGTTAATTACATTCACGATGTACAACATAGTGAATCAAGACAGCTTTGTTGAAATAAATCCATCATTTCGTTTCTTCCTCTCCTCCACCTCGAGCCCTGAATAAGCTGAAAGGGTTGAGGGTTGAAGTGAGGACCAAGGAAGGGTAAGGGGAGTGAGGGCAGAGCTGGAGAGCCAGAGAAGCTGCTCAAAGAATTCCAGAGGACTAGTCAATTGCAATTGTAGGCTGAGAAGAAATTCCCTGTGAGAGAAAGACGCTCCAGTAGTAGAAGAGGCTAAAGAAAAGTGGAGAGATTTAAATGAAACTGGAAGATCCAGGCTGGTCAGTGAGGAATGTCAAATGGGTCTGCAGAGCCACTGAACTGTGCTCAGGCAGAGGAAGGAGCGGGGTCTCCAGTTGTCCCGGCCCTCGTGGGGGAGCTGCTCAGTTAGTGGACATTCTCATGCCGTCGAAGGCTCTCATGGGCTTACTGGGCTAGAGGAGAAGAGGGGGTCAGATTGCCCCTTTCAGGAGGAGTGGCCATGCAAGGATGGAGGAAGCACAGAGTGCTCACCATCCCCGAGGAGGCAGGTGAACGCTTTGGGAGGTGGAGCAGTGAAGTTGCCAAGGAGCGGCCTTGTGCAGTGACAGCACTGGCGAGGGCGGGCATTCTCCCGGCAGGGGAGGGTGGCTTTGTGCCTTGCAGAGGGAGGGCCTGACCCAGTTCCCGCCAAAGGAATCCTTGCCGACTGAGGAATGCTGAGCGCAGGCCCAGGCCAAACACTGCTCCCAGGACATCTCTGGTCTGGACTCAGCTCACTCCTCTCCCAGTGGCCTCTTCACACCCCAAGATGTCCTGCTCTGCGACAGCCAAGGTACAGAGCCCACATTTGCCCTCCCTTCCCTGCTGAGCTCAGAAGAGATGGCCATAAGAAATAGGACAGTGAGTTGTACCCAAAGCTGGTATAATGGAAGCACCTGAAGGGTTTGAGGCTGGTGGGCTGGCACTCTGCCGCCCGGGCTGTGAGCCCCTCAGAGAACCAGGTCCTTTTCTCCAGCCTTGTGGCTCAAGGGCAATGTGTGTTTGAATCCATTCTGTATTCTTTGGTGTTGCTGGAAGTGAGCAAGTGCACATTATAAACCAGCTGTAATTTACTTTATCAGTCCCTTTTCAGTGGAGGATGGCCCTACTGAATAAGAAGTACACACTTTGAACACTTAGGAAATGCTTATTGGTTTTCATTCATATTGGCTGTATCCATTTTTAAAATCAGTTAGGGGGAAATTGTGTTTACCTAATGATTTGAGGTGGGCCTACACTTTTTTAATTGTAGGGTTGTTATTTTTTGTTTTTAATTTTAAATATAAAGGCTCTTTTAAAATATCTTTTCTCTAAAATGAAAAAAGATTTGCTAGGGTATTTCTGGTTTCATAATAGGTCACTGGGAAAAATGTTTACATCCGGCAGATCAAAGATTTTACAGCTGGGACCTGAACCTGCAGGAAATTTTGGGAAGCTGGGTCATTTTTTCCATTCAAAAAAATAGCTAGAAAATGAAGAAAACGTGAATTACTAACATTTGGAGGTGTTTTCCCAAGTATTTTTAACATTTCAAGTGATGGTGTTTTTAACCTTTCCCTTCAAACCTGGAAACATGTTTCCACCGCTGGACTCAAAGGGCTCTGCAGCATGCTGTTCCCCTGGAGTGGCTGCTTCTTACCTGTTGTCTCCCTGTCCCCATTAAGGACCTGGCCCTATTTCCTGAAGACTGCAGACTCCCCCCATCCATCTACTACACAGTTCACTTGAGGAGACTTTAATGAAGGCGTGGTTTACAACTGTGTCCGTAGGACTAAGGCACAATTTCTCAACCTCCACGCTATTAACATTTTGGACCAGACAATTCTTGGCTGTGGAGGGCTGTCCTGTGCACTGTAGGATGTTTAGCAGCATCCCTGACCTCTGCCCACTCCATGCCAGTAATACCACCTCCTCCCCTAATTGTGACAACCAGAAATGTGTCCAAACATTGACAAGTGTCCCCTAGGGAACAATATCACTTCTGCTTGAGAACTATTATTAGGGTTAAGGGAAGCAACAAGTGATGTTGAGGCACCTAGAGACTAGCAACAGTAGGAAGCTGTTACCACCCCCAAGCCTGAAAGGAGCGGGAATGGGGTTACCAGGAGCCGGTGAGAGTTGACGTGGGGAAGAAGGACTGCCCAGGAGGTGCTCCAAGCATGGAGATACACAGCCACTGCCAGGGGAGGGTGCTGAGAAGAAATGCCCCAACTTCTTTCTCTTCCTACCCATCAATATCCCAGTGTCTCCTTCTCATTAGATGAATCCAACTAGAAGTCAAGTGGCAAGAAAACCTGGGTAATGCCATCCATGGAGAACAACTTAGGTGGCACCAAGCAGAGTGGAGAAGGGCAGAGAATGGATTTGGGGGGGAAACAGAAAGTAATCAGTGCTTCATTTATCCATGTATCCATTCCCTCAATAATTGTAGGCAGCTTAGTAAAACAGCCAAGAATACAGGCTCTGGAGTCAGACAAGCCTGGATTTGTATCTGGCTCTGCCACTTACAACCTGTGTGGTCTTAGGCAAGTTACTTCTCTAAACCTCAATATCCTTAAATATAAAATGGTAACAATAATTCTATCTTGGAGTTTTCCATCAGGGAAACAGAAGTCACAAGTGAATTGTTCAGTACAAGAGCACAATCAAGTGCCAAGCGAGTGGTATCCACTTTGTGTCCAGTACTATTTTTTTTAAATATTTTTCAATTCATTTTTATTGAGATATATTCACATACCATGCAGTCATACAAAGCGTATATTCAGTTGTTCACAGTACCATTACATAGTTGTGCGTTCATCACCAAAATTAATTTTTGAACATTTTCATTACCACACACACAAAAATAATAAGAATAAAATTACAGTGAAAAAGAACAATTAAAGTAAAAAAGAAAACTGGTTGCTTTTTTTTTTTTGGCCCCCATTTTTCTGCTCATTTATCCATACTCTGGACAAAGGGGAGTGTGGTCCATATGGCTTTCCCAATCACACTGTCACCCCTCATAAGCTACATTTTTATACATTTGTCTTCAAGATTCATGGGTTCTGGGTTGTAGTTTGATAGTTTCAGGTATTTACTGCTAGCTATCCAATTCATTAGAACCTAAAAAGGGTTGTCTAGATTGTGCGTAAGAGTGCCCACCAGAGTGACCTCTTGGCTCCTTTTGGAATCTGTCAGCCACTGAAACTTATTTCATTTCCTTTCACATCCCCCTTTTGTTCAAGAAGATGTTTTCCATCCCACGATGCCAGGTCTAGATTCCTCCCTGGGAGTCATATTCCACGTTGCCAGGGAATTTCACTCCTCTGGATGTCATATCCTACATAGGGGCAAGGGTGTCCAGTCCTATTTTATGTGTGATCTTGGGAAGAGATATGGGGTTCAGCCACAGAATGGCCTCCCTGACCACCTGTGGACACACTGAGTGCTGTGCAGATGCGGGCAGAGGAAGCGATCATGGTAGGCTGGAGAAATCCAGACCACAGGAGCTAGGTTGGATCCTGGAGGATGGATAGGCCTGGCTAAGTCAAGAGGTGGATGAAGGGTAGGCCAAACAGAGGGAATGGTGAGTAAATCAAAGCCAAGAGAGTTGGGAGGGAGAGAGCAGGCCCGGGGGAGCACTGGGGGCACTGTTGAGAGGAGGGCTTTGGCTGAGAGTGTCAGCGTTCTCATCTGTAAAGGCGAGGGGCTGGCCTGGGGCCTGCATGAGGCTCACAAGTCCATAGGGCAAGCGAGTGATGCACACCTGTGAGAGGGGGCGAGGTGGGGGGCAGCAGGGTGGTCCTGACGCACTGCTCCTTCTGTAGGGTGTGGCCACTGCTCTGTGCCAGGCACTGAACCACATTAAAACACAGAATCAGCAACACCAGATTCTAATAGTTGGAATTTTCAAAAGATGCTGAGAATTTACAATTTTAGGAGAAATATCTTTTTAAAAAACAAAACAAAACACATAAGCCTGTCCTGAACTTGTGGGAAGACTAAACAGTCCATTTGTACCCCTGGCCAGGCACTTCTAAAGGGTCCCTTGCGGGCTTAGAACCCCTACGCTGCATGTGTTTAGATTGGTGCCACCTCCTTGTGTACTTTTTTTGAAAACAATAGGTTCCAGACTTAAAAAAAAGAGGAGGAGGAGGAAGGAATTGGGTCTTCCGGGGCCAAGTGAAGTCAGAGTTCCCTTCCAGACATAGTATCATGGCCAAGCATGGAAGTGGGGTGGGGGGCAGTGGCAGCTGACTGTAGTCCAGGGGCCTCCTTTGCCTCCCCAGGCCTCTCAGCCTCACCTTCACAAATGCTCCTCTTCTGCAGGTAGCAGGTACTTGGCCCATTGCATTCTGGGGCTGGGGCTGCCCTTGGGAGTGCTCACTGGCACATTTGGTTCTTCTCTGAAGAAATATTTCAAATATAAATTCAGATAAAGAATAGAGACCAATACACAAACACCCATGTTTCCCCACCCAAACTTCCTGCTGTGTTCTTCACAGCTAGAGGGACCAGCCCTCTCCATTCCCTCTCCCAGCCCCATTCACCCTTGAGGCCAGAGCATGCCTGCTGACTTGGTGATGCCCAGCAGAGATGGCTGTAGCGCTACCTGCTTGTCAGGCTTTGCATCTAAGAATCTAGAGCTCTGTCTAGAAGGCCCTCCTTAGAACTTTGACATTCCTTGGAGCCATTGGTCTCCATGGGAATTATCTGGGAACTTCAGTGATAAAGGTTGAGATGTTAGCATTTGATGGTTTGGCCATGAAGTCCCCTCACTGATTGTCATGCCTGGAAATCCCACCTCTGGGCCCAGGCTCTGCTGGCCCTGATAAGCGGGGAGCTGGGCTCTCTGGGTGGCAGATGAGGGGGAGCAGAGGGCAGAGAGACCTCTGGGCAGCCCTAAGAAGAGTTGAAAGGCAAGGTCAGCAGCTGACCAAGGTTTTGGTTCCCTACTTGTTTCTCAGGACTAATTAAAATACAGGAAGTAAGAAAGTCTATGGAGAAGACTCTGGAAATAATGAGGTTGTAGGGAAACAGCCTACTGCAAACTTAAAATATTTGTTCTCCAGGAGAAAAAAAAGAAAAAAGGCATAGTAATACTCTTCAATCAAACACCACCATTGCCTCTCTAGGCCTCTCCCAGCGTCACCTTCACAAATGCTGGACCCCTCCCTTCCCATTCCAGCAGTGCTTGCCCTTTTCCCCGGTGCCTGGCCAAGTTTCCCCTCTACAAAACTCTTTTGCATCCCTCTCCCCACATTTTTTTTTTCCTTTTCTGACCTTTCTTTGCCACCACTAATTGTATAATTCATCTCCATCATACACCATCTTGGACTATTCTCTGATACCTCATGTGTCAGCTTGCCTCTGGCTAAACTAGTCACTCTTTGAAAGAAGAGGAGGGATTTTCTTTGAGTTTGTCAGTGTCCCGAACTCCCCCACACACATACAGGGGTATCCAACACCCTGGCCAGCTCCCCAAAACTGAAGGATTTTCCACAAGTGCCTAAAACAGGATTCTTTAAAGCTAGAATTCAACCCATTGCTACCTACTCAGCATTTAGTCTACTGACTTGATCTCTTGGGAAGAATTGGAAAGGAGACTTGACCTTAATCTAGAAGGAATCTCCCCCATTATACTTTAGAATAAGACTGTGGGTTTGTAATCTATGGTCTGACACGGTTTTCAAGATTGGCACCTGGAAAAAATCCACACTGGCATTTTCATTTTAACCAGCAGTTGAAGATGAATTCAAAACCTGTGACTGTACCCATCACCTGCCTAGACTTCCCTTGGGTGGGGCGGGGGGGGCAGACACTTGCAGTGGGTCCAGCACATGTGACGCCTGGTTCTTCAGCTCCCAGCCTGGAGGTGGGCCTCTTTGTGGAGGTGTGAGAGAAGATGGGCAGGGAGAGCAGTTGGACTCTCCTGTGCTCACACCAGGAGTGGTCAGCAAGTAACAGAGTTTCTGATGGGCATTTACAAGGATGGAAGGCACTGGGTTCACCAATTCTAAAAGCTGATGTGTTAGGTTCCCAACTCACTTCCGAATGAATGACTCTTAATTGCCCTCATGTCGGCCTGCCACAGACATGAGTGTATCAGCAAACCTCACCTGTTTGAAGCACTCCAGGGGGTTCTACAGTAAATTTCACACCTGCATTACCTGTAAAGCCAGTGGGAAGAGGAGCATTATTCCCCTAACGCTCTAGTCCACATAGAGCACCTCCTCTTGGGCTCCGAACCACCCACATCAAGCACCTGATGTTCTCACTTTGCCTAGGTGTTAGTCTTTCCTTGCCACCTAGACCACCAGCTTCTTGAAGGCCTTACTTTCCCACAGTTCCTAGCACACAGTGCTGACCACAGAGAAGACTGTCAGTCGCTACCTCCTGAATATTTGGTGAAGAGCCCAAGTCCCAGCTCTTCCCGGAAGCCTTCTCCTTCCCCTTTCCACCCTGCTCACCAACCATTCACTCCTTACAGCGTCCTCCACCACCTAAGACCTGGACCCACAAGCAAGCACCAGGGCTCTCAGCATTTGCTCAGGCTCCTCAAGTAGATTGGGAGCTCTAT
>PVKY010008404.1:0-14087 GCA_004027775.1 Bradypus variegatus
ATCCACACTTGTGGAACATGGCTGTGCAAAGGCCCTGCTCTCCAAGCACTTGTTACCTCCCGCAACCCCTCAACGGGTTTCCGAATGATGGCAGGGACCATCATCATCCCTATTTTGTGAATGAGGTGACTTATCTCGGCCCCAGATCTCACAGTTACCAATCCAAGGTCACTCAGTGAGGAAGTGGTGATAAAGTGCCAATGTCAAGGTAAGAGACCCGAAAAGGACTGGAATAGACATGTCCCCAAAGAAGAGATACAAATGGCCAATAAACACATGAAAAGATACTTAACATCATCAGCCATTAGGGGGATGCACATCAAACCCCCAAGGACGTACTACTCACACCCACTAGGATGGCTATCATTTTAATTTTAAAGAAGGAAAGTATCAAGCATTGGAGAGGATGCGGAGATATTGGAATTCTAGGGCATTGTTGGTGGAAATGTAAAATGGTGCAGCCACTGTGGAAAGCAATGTGATCATTCCTCAAAATGTTAAATAAATATAGAGTCACCATTTGACCTGGCAATCACATGTCTAGCTACATACCCAAAGAAAATGAAAACAGGGTCAAAAACAGATACTTGTGTACCAATATTTATCGCAGCATTATTCACAATAGCCAAAAGCTGGAAACAACCCAAGTGTCCATCAGTAAACAATGTATAATCAAATTGTGGTACTCACATTGGAATATTATTCAGCTACAAGAAACAATAAAGTCGGGAGACGTGCTGCAGCAGGGAAGAACCCTGAAAATATTATGTTCGGTGAAATAAGCCAGACACAAAAAGACAAATATCACATATAAGAGGACTAGAAATAGCAAATTCACAGAGATAGAAAGCAGATTAGAGATTACTGAGGTAGTGGGGAAGTGGGAGCGAGAGCATTTGTAAAAAAAAAAATCTTTAATTAAAAATAAGGAATAATTTTTTTAATGTTAAAAAAAAAAAAAAGATGGGAGCCTTGTATTGTAACTCCAAAGACTGAACTCCTAACCACCTGTGGCACTGCCTCTAGTTCAGAACAAGTCAAAGTGGGAGCAAGGAAGGGAAAAAAGTGGGAAGATGAGGAAAGCAAAGGCAGCGGGGGGAGAGGGGGAAATAGGCTACTTTTCCTCCTGTATCCCCACTATCTCAGGTCTACATGAAAATGTCTGCAGAGTCTGAATATCAAATGCAGTGTCTACACGAAACGTTCAATCCATAATAATAAGCAGGGCAAATTAACAAGCACGTACGGGCAAATACATATAAATACGGCTCTGTTCTATTTTTCCATGAGTACTAAAACAACCAATACGTGTCACACCAACTAATTATATACCATTTTCTCTCCACTATGGAGGCAAGAACTGTTATTAGTAGAACATGCATGTAGAGCAAGATAAAATCATTCTCTCTCCTGATCTGCAAGTCACTGTGCTTAATCACCACAGAAGTAGCTTTTAAAAACATGATCCTGATGGGTAGCTGTTAGAAAAAGCATTTTCTAATGTTTTATTTAAAATATTTTATAATTAAAACTAGAATATTTAATGGTAAAAGGCACCAATTTGCTCCACAATGTTTAAACCTTTAAGCTTTATTTAATCATCAATAGTATTTATCTTTTACGAACTTCCAACTCTTAGAAGAATATATATATGTATATATTTTTCAAACAGGATTAAAAAAGGCTATATGCAAGCAAATCCATAGCCACTAAAAGCAGATTAGTAGTTGTCAGGGGCTGGGGAAAGGGGTAATGAGGCATGACTGTTTGATGGGTATGGGGTTCCTTTTTGGGGTGATAAAAAATGTTCTGTAATTAGTGATGGTTGTACAATACTGAGAATGTGCTGGAAGTCACTGAATTATACACTTCAAATTCATTGAAACGGTGAGTTTTATGTTACATGAATTATACCTCAATAAAAAGAAATTATTTCTTCTCAAAAAAAATTTTTAAAAAGCCCTATTTAAAAAGCCTTTGACTGCACGTACTATTCAAAATTTAGATAACCAAAGTTTAAAGGGCTCCCTCCTTGAGACCTTTCTAAAGTGTTAAGTGTTGATTTTGGCATTTAAATTTCCATACAGATGGTAACTGGTCATAAATATTGCCCAGAGCGAGTTCTTCCTAGATCACTATTTCCCAAAGTGTGGACCTCCTCTATCAGAATCCCCTGGGGTGCTTGTTGAAAACGCATATTCCTGGGACCCATCCCAGAGATTGGGATTCAACAGAGTATTTTAACAAACTCCTCTGGTGATTCTATTGCACATTCATGTTTGAGAACCACCAATCTCTTTAAAATAGACCAAGGAAAAATGGCCAGAGGCACAACCGAAACTGCCTGTGACCAATGCGTTATCTCACCTAACACCCCTGGAACAGCACCTGCATTTGGGAAGAAGCCAAGTTAGATCCACAGACACAGACTGTGTGGGACACAACCCACCCACAGGGGTAACCCAACTCTGAGTGCCCACGGCATCCATGGGCTAGGGAAATCACGACGTGAATTTAGGCAGTGAAAGCCAATCTAGATTGGTTAGGGCCATTGGGAGAGTGAAGATGGAAACCTCCAGAGAGAACGTGGCAGCCAGGGACCTCCCAGGCCGCCTCGGGCAGTAGAAAGAACAAGGAACTAAAAGCCACAGGATGGGACGGAGCAAGGCCCCATATTTGGAAAGGGGTTAACAAAGAATGGCTTGCCCACTCATGCAGGGTATGAAGATCTAGAAAATGCCTTTGGTGGGCTCTAAAGCACTGCCGAAATTACCCTCGCCCCCATCAGCAACTCCCCATTGCGTGATTTGGTCTTGGTGAGTGTTCAAAGTGTGGCAACACAGCCCTAACACTGAGTCGCGTCTGTTCATTGCTAGGAGGGACTTGGAAGCAAAATCTGCATTTTAGGAAAATTTAATTCCAGCTCCCGAGCATGTCTGAGTGTGTCTGGAACATCCAAGACAACAAATTTAACGGGCTCAGAAACAGCAAAAGCCTGTGGTTGCCAAAGGTCCTTTCAGCAAGTCAGGCTTCCTAAAGGCAAACAGTTCAGTGGGGCAGTGAAAAACTTGAATGCAGCAGGCCAGGAGAAGCGGGCAGTGTTGGGGGGGACACGGCGCTGTGCTCAGGCCGGTGCACGGGCTGGAGGACGGCTCCCCAATGAACGTTTTAGTTCTATCACAACACAGAATTTATGGCTCCTCAATGTTTACTTTAGCCAGTGTTGAGAACACATATTTGACCCAGTGTGAACTTGACCTCTGGGTCCCTCTCCCTCCGCCAATCTGTCGGTGCTGCATGACAAGATCTTCCAGGCAACCCTCCCACCCCAGCTCCCTGCACTGAGGCCTGTGCAAGCCTCCCACCAGCTGCCACGGTGGACCTCACTGCAGATCTACTGGCAAAGCAGCTGTCAATAGCCACAGCAGGCATTAAAAGAATGTGTAATCGTCTGGCCCAACACCCAAGCTTGACCAGCACAGCAACGAGCCAAAAGGGATAGGAGAGAGCAAGGGGTCACCTGGCAGCCCGGCCACATTGCACTGCCGGGACAAGATGCCATCTGCTGCGGTACCTCTGAGCGCCAAGGGCACACACGCAACTATGCTGCCTCTGCATATAATTTAAAGGAAATTTCTAGGCTTGGGTTTAGTTTCCAAAGCAGCATGGGCTGGATGCCAGTGGAAAAGCAATTGAATATCGATTTTCTCTCTCTTGCTAAGGAGAGAACAAGTCATCTATGCACCATGAGTTGAGTAAAAACAGACCCTGCACTCCCTACAGCTGGCTGCATTTCTCCTCTATTCATAGAACCTGGCACATGGTAAAAGTAGACAGATATCTGTGAAATAAATGAAAGAACCATCCGTGCATATATACGGAGGGCCTGCATGGTGCCAGGAGCCCGCTTTGGATCCCTATCTGTCATCTTTCCTCTTCCACTCACCTCGCCCTGCCAGCCTGGCCTCACTCTCAGCTCCTTTGTTCCGTGTGGTCTGTTCCCATGCACACGTCCAGTCTCCTCTTTAAAGCCTAGCCCACGGTAATGTCTCTCTCTGGCCCATAATTCCCCCGAGAGGGGAAGGAAAAGACTGGAAAAACCAATCAGAGAATGCATTCAGTAGTAGAGGGGATGCAAGGGAGAAAGCAGAAACAGTACACCTCAGGAGTTTAATCTCCCACTCAGAAGACCAGGTCTTCAAGCTACAAAGCCTTCCTGTAAATGTTAACCGTTAGGAAAGAGAAACAAATGCAGTACCATCTGTGTTGCTCACAACAGATATCATTATCAACATTCACCCAATATTAATAACCAAAATGACATATCTCGGGATATGATTTCAAGTTCCAGATACCCCCACACAAAGGGTGTCTGGAAAAACAACATTAGCATGCCACTGGGCACCTCTGCATCGTGCCCAGGCAGCCACAGCCCTGCCGACCACCTTGGAGGAGGCACTCATCCATGCTTTGCCACTGGGCAAGTCTGTTGCCTGCTTGTTTCACAGCTCTCGGATTTGCAATTTAAGATTCACTAAATCTCCAGTCTTCAGAAGCATCTGTTCATGGCTCATTTAAATTAAGTTTCCATCACTTTAAAATAATCCACGCTGGCTCTAAGGGGACCTTATTTTCTTCACTAGATTAAGTGAATGCAGAACAACATGAACACATCAAATCTCTCATGCAGAAATAAATTTCTACATTAACTGGACATGATCTACATAAACTGAAACTCTTCAGCAATATTCTTTAAATTATCCTCAAAATACGACAACGAGAAGGCTCCTGGATTATACATTTAAATGTGCACAAACATTTTATGACGACTACTATCTTGAGAGGGAACTGCACATTCATATGCCATTGGTTTTGGTTTTTTTGTGTGTGATAAACCATACCCAGTACAATGTTTCAATCTCAGCTTAATAAGGACATGAGAGAAGGAGACCACAAATCAATTTATTTTGCAATCTAAATAGCACTACTACTCATTGAAGTAGTTACAATCACAAAAATTGATGTTGGGATTTTTTTCCATTCTTAAGCTGCCAATTCCTCCCCAAAGAGGCAAATTCTTACTCAAAGAAAACTGGAGAAAGACAAACAATTGAATATTTAGTTTAAGTTCTTTCAAAATAAATCATTCAGTGGTGGAAAACAACCCAAACTACTTTACACCTGTAATATGGAAAGGTAACCACACCTACATTTCTAAAAAAAAAAAAAAAAAAAGATAGCTGGGGAAACATGGATGGGCAGGGAAAGAAGACAATCAAGTATCTTTCATCTTGATTCCTGCAACAATCTTGCAAGGTAGGAAAGGTTTTCGTACTGTCATTTCTGAATGGGAAAATACAGTCAGAGAGGTCAAGTGAATCCCCAAGGTCGCACAGCTAGTGAGGGATTTAGGATCTGAACTCAGATCCTCTGGACCTGGGGGCCAGGAGTCTTCCCTGGCATCACGCTGCTCAGACACAGGGCAAGGGTTTCACAGCATCAGTGGTCACCCCAGTGGTACCTTCTCAAGGCAAAAGATCCCTTATTTCTCTGGCTCTCCCAAACACAAACACACACACACACACACACACACACACACACACAAAACAAGTCCCCCACTGAAAAATATCCACCTAACAGATACATTCCTTTGGGTCGAACATTGACCTACCGCAGAACCACTTTTGAAAATATAATGATTCCTGATAAGAGTGAGGATTTAAGTTTCAAGCATTTGGGCCTGAATTTGTTAGACTGAGCAAGTCTGAGAGTGGATGCTGAAAAACATGGAAAAGGAAAGGGAAGATGCACTGCTGACATCTCAGCTGCCCAGGGGCTACCTTAGAAGAGTTGGAAGGATATCCTGAACCAAAAGCTAGAGGCATTTGTTGCAGGTATTCTGAGAACGAACCAGCTTAGCAACTTCCTCCAGAGCCCTTAGTAACTGTTCGGCCCTATCTTTTCTGACCACTGTGCCTTCTGTGGTCTCCCTCTTTCAGGGTCATCAAAAGGCTAAACACATACCCTTGGCCTCCTGGTGTGCAGAAGCAAAAAGCCAAAGTATGAGGCAATTCCTCAAGATCTGAAAGCTCTCCTTCCAGATCCTAGAACATCTCTGGATCCCCCAAAGTTCTCAGAAAACCTAAGGGTGAGAGACAATCTTCTTTTCCGAGAAGGCAGCCAATTGCATCATTTGTCCAACAAACTTCTTAAAGCCACAGAGCACTCTCTCCAAAAGGTGTCAAGGAGCGCTTCCTGATCATTGTCTGTAAAGCCCTATCCCATCTTTTGAGTCTTTACCCAGTAATATCCCACTGCAGCAGTGCTGTCACGGATGGGTCACCTCCTCTGACTGGTGAACCATGTCATATCAGGTTTTGAGCAGAGGGAATTTCTGCGGAGAGGAGGAAGATGTAATTTGACCAGAGCAATTCTCAACTCAGGAAAATGCTAATGTATACTGTCAAGCATAATCTAAGAATTCAAGAATTGAAAAATTATTATTTAATCTGAAAGGTCTATAATCCTGAGCATTTCTGATCTGATGGTTTGAGTTCAATGACCAGGAGGCTGAATAGCGAGTTTGCACCTGCCATGATGTCTTCTAGATCATGGCCAAATCATAACCCATCTGGGCACACCTTTTTACAAAATTAGAGCCACTATGCCAAAGCACCCCTGTTTCCTTTAAGAATTAAAGGCATTTTTCAACAAGCAAGTTTTCTGGAATGATTGTACAATTTTTTATTCATTCACTAGTATTTTAAAATCCTATTTACAAGACAAATTACTATATTAGATATATTATGTTAACTACTAATAAGCAGCTGAAATTTTGGACAATTCCAACTCACATGGTGATGGCTCAAGCTCTATGCAGGGAACATCTAAGTATGCTCAACTTTTCCTAAGTGGAAACATAAGGTTTCTTTATCTCCAAATGGCACCATACTTAGCAGCAACTTGTCAAAAAGAGATTCAAGATACATTTTAACTTAATCCTGAACTTCAAAATGCAAAGGGGGAATATTTTTCTGATGTTGGCAAATCTGTATGCACCATTAAGGAATTTTTCTAAGCCTAAAATACTGCAAACATGTATATTAACTTTTGAGGGGCACTGCAGGAAACCTCACCCATCAGTTCTGAAGGGGAGTTCAGCGGTGCACCCTGAAAAACAGTCCGGGCCTTAAGCATAGAGGGTTTTCAAAAAGCTTTAAAAAGTATTGATGTTTTATTCCAGAATAGAAGACCCCAACCTCCCATTCCCCTCCTGCCATCACCTTAAAAAATGTTTTTCATTTGTTGGCATTTATGTTTAAATTAATTGTATTGGTTCTGCCATATGGCACATTCTCAAATAGGTTCTTTTCCTAGCTCCAGATTCACAGGTGTGACAGAGTAATTAATTAATAAGTAATTAATTCCCCTTGAGTGCAGGGGAATCTTGAATGCAGGTCATACTTCTGTACCAGGCATTGCTATGGGCACTGATCCTATAATTGCCCTGACCCGAAAAGCCCTTCCTGGGTGAAAATGAAGGCTGTGGGTAATGGGGTGGACTGTAGTTCTGACATGAACTCCCCCAGGGTAGCATTAGCCCCTGGAAGTGACCACTGTGGGATCCCCCACCCTAATGTGGACAGCCCCACTTTGCCTCCTGCATAGGAGCGCTGCGAACCTGACAACTCACGTTTGGTGCACCTCTGGGAGCCAGGGGCCTTGCTCCAGCCGTGGCAACACTGCCCTCCACAGACGTTGACCCTGAAACAAAGCAAGAGCCCTGAGTCCAGTGGCAGCAACACTCCCTCCCCAAGAACTCAAACTTCCAGGGGGTTCCTGAAAGCCCAGCCCGTTTCCTCATTCCTCTGCTTTCCAGAAAGTCCAGGATGTCCAACCCAAGAATGGTAATGGCCAAATATCAGGGAAGAGCAGGAGAACCCAAAAGCCTGCAGAACCCAGAGCTATACAGGAGGGGATAAAGAGGTCCAAATAAATTTTGTAAACCCAAAATTAAAATAGAGCCAGATGTATTTTTGTGTTTTATTTGGGCCCGCAAATGAAACTGAAATTGGGTTTCAGAGTGCAATGTCCAAAAAAAGGTGAGGTCACAACGCCTGAACCCACCCCTGGGGAGCCAAGTAAGCAAAACAAGTTTCTCCCGCCACCCTGTCATTAATTGGGGGCGTGGGGGTGAGGGTGCAGCGGAAGGATGCTTACGAACGTCCAATAACAGACACTTGCCAACCAAAGATTCCGTCATTGCTGAGATCCTTTACCCCCTCCCGGACCCCAAAGAAAGCAGACCGCACAGGTGCAGGGAAGTCGAAGGCCACGGGTTCCAGGATGCTGAAAAGTTCTAGGCCACAGAACGCGAGCTAGACCTTTACAGCCCGCCCTCCCCCAAGCACTTTTTTTCATTAGCTAGAATAAAATTAATATTGAGTTGCAGAAAGAAGTTTATTTGACGCTGCGGGATTAAGTTGCAGTGACTTCAAGTTGACGCCCATCTCCGAGCAGTCTGCTTTGCACACTGGAGGTTACGCCCCAGGCAGAAATGCCTTTTGTGTTTAACCGCAGCGCAGTAACAATGCACCGTAATTTCAGCGTCAGCAGAGGACCCGGCTTCCCCGCTCTCGGCGCTGCCGTCGCGCTGCCGGGCAAGCCGAGGCGGAGAGGAGAGAGCGGACCCACCGCGCACGACGCCCCCGGCCGCAGCGGGGCTCCGAGCGGCCCTGACCCCGCGGGTCCCGGCGCGGGCGGCGCGCGGGAGGCGGGAAGGAGGGGGTGTGGGCTTACCCCTGCGGCTGCTGCTTCTGGTGAACCTGCAGCCTGGAGCCCCCGCGGCTCGGAGTCTCCCGCTGCACTTTGGAGCGCGCAGCCGGCCGGCCTTGTCTGGCGAGCGGGGTGGCCGCCGGGTGACCGCCGGTCTGGGGGTAGAGCGGCCCGCCGGGGCCCCTGGGACGCGCCGGCTCCGGTGGCAGCGGTGGCGGCGGCGGCCGGAGCCCCTGCAGGGCCGCGCCGCCGGGCTTGCTGGTGCGCCGGGGCCGCTCCGGGGGCGCGTCGGGGGCGGCGCGACTGGGGGCGCCAGCGCCCCCCGAGCCGCGGCTGTACCTGGCGTTGAGCGCGACGTTGAAGGTCCGCGGGCGCGGGGGCCCGCCCAGGGACAAGGCGCCCGCCGCCAGGCCGGGGCCCGGGCGCACCACGTACGTGATCCTCCGCACCCGGCCGTGCGCCGACGACGCCAGCAGCCCTGCCCAGAGCAGGAGCCCCCACCTGAGCCAGGCCCCCGCCATCGCGGGCCCGAGGCGGCGCGAGTCGCCGCGCGCGGTCCGGCCCCCGCCCCCGGCCGTGCGGCTCGCTTGGTGCGGGCGCCCGCGCGCTTCCCCAAAACTGCCGAGAGCCCGGGAGGAGCGAGGAGGAGGGAAGCACGGTTGCAAGAAAGGCAGTCCGGCGGGCGGCTGAGCGGCCCCGGACCCCGGGCAAAAGTGGCGGGGAGGAGGGGGCGGGCGTGGGGGTGGGGAGCGCGGAGACCGGGAGGGGAGGGGCGCGGGGAGCCGGCCGCGCAAGGTGAGGGGTTCGCCGAGCCCGCCGGCCGGCGAGTGTGGCCGAGGTCGAGCGTGAGCGCGCGGTACGCTCGGAGCAGCCCCGCTGCGAAGTCTTTAAAAAGTTTCTCTCGCCGTGCAAGCGAGAGTCAGATCTGAACAGCCAATCTCCGGCAGACGTGACGTCAGGCAGGAAAGCCTAATTGGGGAAACCGTGCGATGAGCCCGGGAACGCGCTGCCACCCTCCGCATCCACACAGATGGTTAGCGTGGGGTGGGAGAGGCAGAGGTCCCCGCTGCCCAACCCCGTCTCCGGGGAGAGGACAAAGGGCTCGGCAAAGCCACTGAATGGCTTTCCTTTCAGGAGTCCCACTGGATCCGTTTGACATTGTTTGGCAATCCAGGGGTTCTCTTCTCCATGCTTACTGGGACACTTGCTGCGGGTATTGGATTAAAATATCAAATCGGGCCCCAGAAAGAACCGTTCGGGGTACGCCGGGCTTTCCATCGGAAAGCGTTTGGGTGTTCTCTTTGGGATTGTACAGTCGCGGTGACCGTTTCTCGGTCTGCACTCTCTGGTACCCTGCTCCTCGCTGGGCATGTCCCGGAGTACAGGGCGGGCAGCAGGGGGCGCCCGCGTGGTGGGGAAAACCGCAGCAGAAATCAACCGCAGAAGCAGCCCGTAGACCTTTAGGATAGGAATATAGAGTTAGGGACCCAGGATAAGATCAAGCCATTATTAGTATTTAAAAAAAAAAAACATGAAATGATATATTTATTCCTAGCAGTTGGATTTAAAAACCATGTCACCAGCAGAATGCGTGATTATTGGAATGCAATAGAAATCCCATGGTTATAGCAGTCCCTTTAAAAAGCCATTAAGCTAAGAATAATGATGTTTCTCAGTTTTGGTTGCTGTTGAAATTTATTTGTAGCTTATCCTTTGGTTTTGTTGTCTGCCTGCATTGGCTAGTAGACAGTTGGTAGCAGGTGACAATGGTTTACGAAGTATTAATGGAAAAATAATTTAAAGGAGGCATTGTAATCTATTATTTTTTCTTTTTTTCTGTATATTGGAGAAAGACCTCCATTATTTGATCTGGCAGCTGCCAGAGTAGCAGTTTCCCGTGAGAACACAGCCAAGAGCCACTGTAGGTAAATAGTATTGGCCTGGAGGTTAGAGACCTCAGTGCCAGTCCTAACACTGACTCTAATTAGCCACTGGACCACAGGCAGCCCCGTTCTTTCCAAGCCTCAGCTTTCTCCTCTCTAACAGGAGTTGGGTTAAAGTCCCCTCCAACCCTAACAGTGTGTGGCTCTAGGAGCATTCAGGGTCGCTCTAGACAGGATCAGTGAGGTCATTCTAAACAGCCTCTGAGCCAGGCCAAAGTAACCAGCTGAGAAGATTGAGGAAGGAGGCTGGGTCAAGTAGCTGTGTCCAAACGGTGGGTACTGAATGAAGAATACAAAACAGGCTAATAAATATCTATCAAGTGCCTACTGTGAAGAAGGCATAGAGGGTGACCCTCTGGAGATACAAAGTATCATAAAGCATAACCCCTTTGTCTTTGAGAAATTTACTAACTGGTTAGAGGGACACAATGTAAATCAATGAAAGCTTTTAAAGAAGATAAGTAACAACAACCAAATTCAGCAACGCTTTGAGATAATAATAGAACCCTTCCCAAGGCAGAACCTGATTTATATGATGCCAATAGCACAATACAAAACATAGTTCACAACATGTAGGGAAAACATTTCACACTCACATAAAATCAGTCTACAGAGATTTTACCTCTCAGGGAGGGATTATATAGCAGCAGTTGAAGTACATGGGGTGGGGGGAGAGCTAACAACACTGCAAAGAGTTAGGACCAGAGAGGAAAAGTGTCAGACAGGTGACAGCTCAGAAAATAGTACAGAATGGGTCATCACCAACAGGACCAGACTTTACTGGTATGCGGTAGTGGGCAGATGGGTCTTGTGGTCACTCACATGACCCAGAGGGACGGCATACCCCCAAGTCTCTGTGGAGCAGTGAGAGGCAGCTGCCTATAGAGGGCAGAGCCTGGGCTGGGAGTTAGTGCTCTAACTAACTCTAGTGGGCTCTAGTGCTGCTGCTTTGCTTCTCAGGGAACTTAATGTCTTTTATCTCTGTGCCTCAGTTTCCTAAGGGCTTGGGTGTCTGCCTGAGGTCCATGTGTTTGACAAGGGCAATTATCTTTACCAGGCTCTATGGTTCTGCAGAAAAATATTCTCTACCGTTAAAAATATACAATACAAAAGTAAAAAAGAAAACAAAAAATATATATATATACAATACAGTCTTCCTTTTTCTTTTACCCACAGCAATGCAGAGAGGGGCATTTCACTCCAAACACCAACCTGATTACAGCCTGGCTTATTACAGATTTGGATATATTATAATCAAATCATCTTTGAACTGTATCTGCAGGAAAAATCTCTAGCCTGGATGTTAATCCCATCCCTACAGGTCTCATACCTGTGTGTATATGCAACCATCAATATGGGAATATACGACATATGAGCAAGTAGCCCCATTGTCCAGTGAGGAGAATAGCAAAATCACTGTATTCCGCACACATCTCTTGCTATTTATGTAACTACAAGATAACCCTTTTAAAATGTGTCGCGCACCTCATGTACTATTGTATGAGACAGTTGTTCATCTAAAACAATGAAATCACAAATATCCTGAAAGTGAAAGCCCAGTTTCTGTCAGGCATGTGGACCAGCCTTTGCCAAGTCTAGAACCGGTTTTACGCCGTGGATTCTAGACCCAAACCCTCTGGGGCCCAAGGTCCATTTATATTGGCAGGACAGAACTTCTGGTTGAAAAAATACATCTTTAAAGATCTCGTAAAACTTCTTGGACTTCAGATGTATTTTACCAAACAATACTCAGATGAGCTAAGTGTAAATGAATCAGAAAAGAAGATTATGTTTCCCATAAAAACTCATGGATATGAGGATTAAGGGAAGAAAGAAAGGCTGGCAAATGCCAAACATTTTAAAGCACTTTGAGAATATTAGTCAAACTCTGAATGTAGCCAGGGCCCCTCATCCTTACTCTTTATGAGTTTTGTAATTGAAAATCTTTTCCTACATTCAAGATCGACTACAAATCAAATTTAGTGGATGTCTGAGATCAGAACTGCTCCAGCTCAGGTCTTCTTCAAGGCTGAGATTTCATGGAGCCTCTTTTATCCTCTAGTAGTTTCATCAGGAAATCCTTGGAAGGAGAAAAGAAGAAAGCAAAAAGAGAAACAGGAAGTCAGTAGATTATACATAAAAGGAAGGACAGAAAATGAGAGAGAGCATGAGCTCAAGGGATGGAAAGGAAAGGGGGATGGAGAAACAGGACAGAGAAGGTGTGAAGAAGGAAAAAGAAAGAGAGGCACTGGGAGCAAGGGCAAAAAGAGATGGTAGAGGTAAAGAAGGATGGCAATGAATTGAAGACAGAAGAAAAGGAGGAGAAATCAGTGAATGACGGAGTAGACAGAGAGGTAGGAGAAGTGATAAAGAAAAAAACAAAAAATGAAATGTGGGGAGAGAAAGAATTATACACAGAACCTGTGGTTAATTCTCTCAGCTGCTCACTGAGATTCCATGAGCCATTTCTGAACATCTTCTAGTTCTGACTTGAACATCAGCTGGTCCGAGTTTGGGCTAGAATTAAACCTGTCACCTTAGGAGGTGTTAGAACAGGGTGGCTGGCTGGCTGCCCCACAAGTCATACAAAAAAGTAAGGACAGGAAGTTCATCTTTTCCCACACAAGTAGGAGGCAGTGACTGCAGTCCAGCTCCACACGGCCAGCAAGTCGGTACTTTACCTACCATGGTAGCCCTCTCCCCTGTCCTTAAGCGATTCATCAAAGTGTGTGAGGAGGGAGAGGGGAGGGATTAGAAAGGTGTGGCATCTTCCACACTTGACTCAGCTTACATGAAAAACAATATGAAGCCTTACCAGTGAAGAATTAAAGCAGAAATTCATCAGTGTCTGTCTGCCAAGTTGTTTGAGCAAGATGGAGATTTTGCTGATTTGCAGACAAAAATGAGGTGCCCCCTAGAATTGCACAGCAAGTACAACTGTGCTTTACCCCAGCATTTCCCTTTCCTTTAAAGTTTCAGGTTTGAAATTTAAGTGCCTTTAGTTGTCATCCAACAAACATTTATTGAACAACCATAGGGCCTGCAGCTAACCTATGTAGCACCTTACAGAAAATTAAAAACAGACTTCCCATCTTGGTTGAGAAATTAAAAATAAATTCCTGGTTGGATTGCAGCCTAAGATTGCCCCTGGGCCAGCAAGTGTCTTTGTTAGGACCCTGAATGCCTGGCAATGGCAGCAGAGACCGTGTCCACACAGAGCTTACAGTCTAAGGGGGTAAACAGACCCTAACCAAATAATTTCCTGTATGGAAAGTATTTTCAAAGAATGTAGGAGTGAGGAACAGGACCCATAGGAGAAAAAAGGGTCAGGGGCATGGTCTGCCTTCCTACAAATTTGGAGGCCCCTTG
>PVKY010008405.1:0-14085 GCA_004027775.1 Bradypus variegatus
AAAACTTTTGAAACAAACCTTGGCTGGGTTCCTCAGAAGCAGATGGATGCCAAGACAAGTAAATGAGGGCAAGTGAATTATAGTGGGAGCAATTCTAGGCAGTCTGGTAAGGAGCAGGGCAAGCAGGTCACAGAAAGGGAGTAAGCCACACAAGAGTGTGCCCTCACGCAGAGTTGTGCAGAAGGTAGCTTCAGGCTGCTCCTGCAGGGAAACTCCAGGGTGCATTACACCTCTGCGTCGTCCAGACACTGGGCAAAGGCACTGGGCTTTTCACACTCTGGTCCCTGTCAGTCATGAGTCAAGAGCTCCACTTGGTAAGTGAGTGGCATTTCTGTTCCTGAGTGTCTTCTTGCTATCTGCATCCAGTAGTTGAGGGGGGTCCTCTAAACAAGAGCTACAGGTGCTGAGTGTTAAAATGGAAACCCAAGGGGGGCAATTGGGGGTAGAGGCATAACAGTGGTAAAATGGGTTCCAAAGGGATCTGGGTGGAGAACCAACAGTGTCCACTTCCATATATAACCATAAAATAAAATACATAATTTCATCAAAAAATTAAGAGAGCAAGATCAAGTATGCCACTGGTGAAGCAAAATTATATATTAATGTTCTCAAATTGCCCAATTGAGCACCGCAAACAAAATCCCACTCATATTCCCATCTGTCCATTACAAAACCGGAATTAAATGGCCCTTGAACCTTAAATGGCCTCTCTCTTCTTGTTTATCTTTTCAAACAGGAGAGGTACAGGTGGTTTCCTGAAAAGTTAGAGGAACTATCAGCTCTTCTGCTGATCCGAACCAGAGCCGCATTCTTCAGCTATCAACTTATCCCCAAGGCTCCATCAAAGCTCGGGCACTTGGCAACTAGACGCTGCAAAGCTGAATTCTCAACAGAACTCCAGATTAAGGGAGTTAATCCACTTGTTCTGCTTAACTTGTTTGACTTTTTGGCAAAGCTTGTTTAAAATATCCTTAAAATGAATGAGTTGAGGTTTCTACCTCAGTGCAATGGTGAGTAGAACAGAAGTTTTCCTAGAAGTGTCCTGCAAATCCATCATTCTGTGTGCCAATGATGAGTTTCTAGAAAGACGGCACTCACCACGGGTACCACAACCTTCTGCTATAATTGGATGCTGCCATGGACTGAGCTGGTCTGGGTAGACAATTTGAGTTTTACCATTCATGTGGTCTATACCTCATCTATGCATTTGCTTCTTCATCTCTATAATGGGTGGGGTAAGTACGGCTCTGCTTCCCTCTCAGAGCCAATGTGAAGATGAACCATGAGATCAAGGCGAAAAATTTTTGTAAGTCATACAGTGCTTTAAAACACCAAGACACGGGTTTTAACATAAAGATTCCAGGTATTAAAAAGAGTGGAAGGGACTTCAAGATGTGAATCCACATATGTTGGAAGGGCGCTTGCTTAGGAAAGATGGGTATGGTTTTGGATGTGTTGAATGTGAGCAGACAGTAAATCATTCAAGTTAAAATGAACTGTAAGCTATGGAGAAATGGGCTTGGAACCCGAGGAACAGGGAAGGAACTGAGGTACGTATTCTGGAGACGTCAACAGAGCAACAGATGAAGTCACAATATGGAAAAATGCCTTTGAAAACTTCGCCTTCCTCTCCACTTCTGTAACCAAATTACAAATATAGCTCCCAATCATCTTCTGTATGGACTATTGAAATACAAAACTTTATTTAATAACATGATTGTTAAATGGCTCTAGAACCCTATTCAATTGTTGTTTCCATTATCCATTCAAAATATCATAAACATTCTCATATTCACCAACCACTTCCACTGATTATATCTACCTATACACATAAGGAGGAATAGAATTCTAGAATTGAAATCCCAGGCATTTTTACCAGTAGGCTATCCCTCTGAATAATCTAGACTATTTCTTCAGTTATTGACCATTTTGTGAAAATAAATAAACCTGCTATGTTGCTTAAATTGGCAAACTTGAGATTTTTTTAATGTTGGTATGAAAATACTGGAAAATCATAATCTTGCATGAAAATATTATGTAAGTGTTAGAATGTTTGAATCATTTTATTTTTCATAAAAAAAAACAAAAACAAAAACAAAAAACCCCACAAAAAACAGTAATATCACAAAGTGAAGATTTATTTTTAGGACATTCATGGTGTTTATAGTTGGACGGAACTCTAGGACTATTAACTATATTCTGCATCTTAGATAGATCTCACTTGGCAGACTATTATTGGTTTTGTGTTAAAGATGTTGTACTATTTACATCTGAACTCCTGGAACCTTTGGGGTTAGTTAAAAGCACTCTGATTTAATAGGCTGTATTCTTTTGAGGCATATGAAAGTCACCTGCTAGTCTTCTGGTTGAAGTGAAGTCCTAAGCTTTAATGTTGTTCATCTTAATAACAGAATGTAACTGAGAGCCAATTTACTTTTTATTTAAATTGCAGCAATGACTAGATCTTAGTAGTTTCCAATTTAAAAATGGTATAGAGGGGAAAAAAGCCCTGAACGCATCATTTTAATTTAAATTTTATTGATGTTGTTGATTATATGTGTCAAATAAGTGCTCATCAATTCTCTTTGCCTAGTTTCACTAAATTTCCCTTTTCCATAAGCAGGGATAACATCAATCAGTATTAAGTGTTTTACATCTACTTCAATATAAATGTTTCATTTATTATATGGTTACCAGCACAAATTCCATGTAAAATTTGTATTTAAAAACAAATACATTTGTATATAATACATATTTAAAATTGTACAATAACTAAAAATATAATTCATAAAAAGAAAAATCCAGAAACTCCATATATATATAAAGGAAAAGGATGTTGGAGATAATTTTTCATCTACTTTACCATTAATGACTTGATTTTACAGATGAGGGGTCCGAGGCTGCTTAATGATGTGCCCAAGACGTATTTACACACACACAGATACACACACTATTTTGTTAACTGCTGTGACCTCACTGTCTGCCAGAATCTCAGTGTAATGCCTGGGTCAAAATAGATATTCATCAGGTATTTGTTGAATAATCAATTTATTTAAATGTGTTTGGTTTTGGAGTCAACTCTTTTGATACCAAATTCATTGTTCTTTCCAGTACATGAATAGAAATGCATAAATGGCCTTCTCTATCTTGCAGTCTTATGGGAGACTAGAATGTGATACACAGTGTGAAAGAAACTTGAAGACAAGTAAGAATATGAAAATCTAAGATTTTATTATCACTGTAATTTAAGTTTATAAAATTTCTTACTTCTCTCTCTATAGATACCTAAATCGGAGAAAGGTGAAATATATAAGAATGACAATTTTAAGACAATTATTCCAAACTTTTCACTGTTAAAAAAGGAAAATATTTTGTATATCATTTAGGTTTGAATAATGGAACTTTCATTTTTAGCGGTGGTTCTATGAAGAAACAGATTTCCTTATTCTATACTGATCTTACCGCTTAATGATCCAAAGTTGTTTGAGGGTTCTGATCTAAAATTTTCATAAATTAAAAAAACTAAAATGGAAGTTCTAAATCAATAATATCTTAGAATTCTTTCTGTAATATTAAAATCTATGGCGCAAATTGCTTTAGATCCGTTTTATTGAGTAGGATTTTGAAATAAAGAATGAAGTTGTCATCAATGCTATGGTCATATCACAAGTAATAAAAAATTTTACATAGCTTGTTACTTAATAAATACTCATAAAAACACTGACTAGGGCACCTCAATTTGGCACAATTAAAAATACTCAGGATGAGACAGTGTTACAAAATCATATGGCAGTACAATAAATGGAAGAAAACTATTTAAAATAATTTAAACATATTAAAATATAAACTATAACCATTGTGCAAGTTAAAACTAGAGTATTTCATCTGTTCATTCAGTCACCAAGTCAATAATATAGACATTAGATTGTTAAATCATTATCCTGCATACTATATGGATATTAGAAAGTATCCTTACATGGCTGAATGCTCAAAATCATTTGGGCCATTTTCTTTAAAGCAGCTTTAAAATAATTGACTCCCAATTCAAGATATTAAATGGCAACTTCTAACCAGCAGTAATGCTCATGGCTAAGACAGAAATGAGATTCTTTACAGAAATGCTGACACAGTCTTAACTGTAGGCACTTGAGTATGTGGCTATAATTCTTTTTTCAAATCTTACCCAGCAAAGCTTCAGGTAAAGAAAGGAGTACACAGAATACGTAAACTGAGACAGTCCTACAGCTTTTCTAAAATCACAAACCTGTGACATATTTATATTCTTCTTTGATTGCTACTACTTAAATGGCTAAATCATTCCAGATGTATTGATTAGCTCTTTATTAGATAATAGGTGGGCAATGTATTGTAAAAATCAACATTTCTTAATTCAGTTTGCAAGGGATACACATTTTAAGCTGACAATGTAAAATCTCCACCTTATTTTGCATTTTGACCACTAATTAGAAACAATAAAACAAGATTAAGAAAAATAAAATATAGAACAAAGATTAAGAAAGCTTTTTTTTCCACTAAGTAATCTATTAAGCTATAAAATACATTCCCAAGGGGAGTCAGTTTCCTATGTCGAAGACATTTAGAACTGGACCAGATAATATAATCCCAGAATAGGCCAAGGAGACGTTTTTCACTGGGAGGTGGATGGCTGAAACCAAGGTCTCAATTGTCAAAAACTAATTCTTATTTTTAAAAGATCTAAAATAATGATGCCTATCATGAAGCAATTACAATACAACCAGAACAGACCAGAGCAAGTTGATTTTAAAGCCCAGCCAACTCTAAGTCACAGCCATGACACAATACTGTTTTTCACTCCTCCTCGTTGTCATCTTGCCAATAGATGACTATTGATTCGACACTGGGAAATAATGTTTTGATTTTTATTGATCAAAAGCATATGAGGGAAATTGTGCTTTCTGAATGGAAGATAGTCATCAGTTATCACTTCTTGCAAATACAAAACAGAGTATATGTTAAGAATATATCAAAATTATTAAATTTTAGGGTAAAATTATTAAATTGTTAGAGTACACACAAATATCCTTAAGAAATTCATATGGGGCAATACTACAAAATAAGGGATAAACCAAAAATTGTACTACTTTGCATCACAAGCATTCTGATTTTAAAAGATTCTAGAAATTTGCTAACATACATCATTTTTAATTTATATTTTATTTTATAAACTCATCATTATATCAGAAGAAAACCAAGTTGAAATGCATAACAAACTTATTTATTTTAAAAGTCATCACTAAATTTTATTTTAAACTCAAGTTAATCACCTCATTGAAATTCAAATTTAATCTTTTGCATTTTTCTTACAGGCAAAAATCACACTTATTATGAGTTACAAATTATCATGCAAATCTGTAAGAATCTGTCATCTGGGGAAGTCTCTACCTTATATCATGTCATGAAACAGCACTCATTTTGTTGTAATATTAATTTCAAATGCTAATTTTCTCTTCATTAGGTGGTAGGAAAGAAGTAATGTGCTCTTAATATTTTTATAAAGAATATGCTGCTGAATAAGAATTTCAAAAAAGAGTACATTCAGGATGGATATTTTAATTTTGCACATCCTCGTTATTCTACTAATAAGGCATAGCAACCTGTCTCTTAAAACACTGGACATGGACCAAGAAAATTGGGCAAGTTCAGGTAAAATATACTCATTCTTCATAGGCTACCTGCACTATGTGTCAATTTGACTATGGTTTTCTTAAATATTTTAAATATCACAAAATTAGGTAAAAACATTCTAGTTATTGTTACAGAATTATGTGCTTACTGACTTATTTGGGCAAAATTTCCTGTGATTGCTTTCAGGTGGGGCAAGCAATGTCCATATAGAGAATTTTTAACACACCCAAAGGAACACACTAAGCATTTAAAATATTTAGCATTTTTAAAAAGTGTACTCTTCAGGTTGGCAGGGCAGGCAGAAAAGTAAAATCCAATTCCATCGACAATGTAACCCTGCCTCCTACTTCCCCACCTACAAAATTTTTAAAAAGATTTTTTTTTCTCTATATCAGCAGAGGGCAGATCTTCTACATACATATTGTTCCTAGAAAATTAGAAAACTAGTTTTCAAAACTAGAATACACTTTATCCACTTGCTTTTAGGATTCAACAAAGAAGTTTAATTACAGCTGAGAAAGGTAAAACAAAACCAGGAGCTGCCCAAAGGGTCGAATTATGGTCTGTCCTTTTGGATACCTGCTTTCGAGGGTGTGGTGGGATTGGGGGATGTTTCAATTTAGATCTAGCCTGCTCTGCTCAGCCACTCTGTTTTCCTTTCACATCCTAACCCCCTGTCTTATGCAGCTGGAGATGGCTCCAATAATGTGGAGAATGTAAACAGCCTTTTATTGTCCAAAAGGATAGCAGTATAAGGAATGTGGCTTATCACACAGGTGCAGCTCCCCCCCTCACTACCATGATGAAGTGCTCAGGGAAAAATGCATTACAACCCAAGTGCAACCCCAAAATGGATTAGAATTAGATATTAACTTCCTTGAAAACTAATCAGTCCATCCATGCTGTAATATTAGAATCTAGCCCTTAAGGAGGGTGTATAATCCCTTTAAAATGTATTTCCTATTCCTTATTGAATAGGGTGGCGTGAAAAGAAAAAACAAAAACACATCCAATATAGCAGGTAACTGAACTTTTCCCCAACATATGCCCAGATATATCTCATCAACTTTAAGAACCTAAATTGTTCATGATCATGGAATGCAAAATCAAATTAATGAACTAATAGATACATAAAGATATTCTGAAGACCCCACCTAAGTACCTGACTTCCACATGCTTTTAGGGTTTTACTTCCACACACCATACAAATGCTACTTTATTAGATCACCTTTTATTGAAATCCATTTTAAACACTTTTAAGAGCAGGTGATAGTAAAGCAAGATTAATGTGGCATATATTTTGCATGCGTAATTTCTTAGATGCAAAATTTATTAAACATGCACTATTATTGTATTTAGCCAGTAAGTGCTTGCTCATTCAAGGATATTTTGGAAAATCACTGATTTTTTTTTTCTCCAAATTACTGAAGCATGTCTTAGTTTATACTGTGTAAGTGAAGCTAGTCTCTTTTGTAACAACAGGAATGGGCTGGCCTTTTGGTGGCCTATTCCCTTCACTAAGACCTTTTAGAGTCGCTCCCACCCTCAAAACTTGCAGTGTCTCTGGCTTTAACGGAATCATGAATATCATAAACTTTTATAAGCGACTTGATTTTCCCTCCAAAAGGAAAAAATTTTAAGAAAAGAAAAAAAAGAAAAAGAAAATGTCATCCTCAAAATACTTGGGTTCTTTAACCTGATTTTAAACAGTCCACGGTTAAATGGATATGGTCTTAAGTATGAGGACCTAAAAAGCGGTAGCACTAAGAGAAAGCCTTCTATTTAATAGCAGGTATTGACGCCAGGGCCATCACACCAGGCAAAATCCATAACTGAAGCGGCCTGAGCCAAACCAGTCACCTTCCCATAATTTTACTTTAGAAGTTGTCTTCTTGCAGATTTTAATTTGGATCTCCTTTAAATATAATTAACTAGCAATACATACAGTATATATATGTATATCTGGGAAGGAGGAGAGCGTGGCACCACGCAGGAAACGCGAAGAGAGAGAAGGAGTCACAGCGCAAACAGTCGCCTGGACTCTCGCAGGCGATCCCTGAACCACTTTTAATATCCTTCGACTTCCTGAGCGCCCCTAAGCCGTCCGCGGCAAGCGGGAGAGGTCGGAAAGACTGCTTAGAGGTGACCGAGAGGGGGCTCTTCCGTAGAGCTGGGCATGAAAGTTTGTATCCTGTGTCCCCAACCGGCAGAGAACCTCATCCCGGTGCCCAGCGCCAGACAGAAAAAGAAGAGAAATCCAATCTGCCCCTAAAAGCAGTCTTCTACCTGAGTTTCCCCCCAGCAAGCCCACCACCTAGCCCTGTGAACTGCGGTGCACGAGGCTCTGCCTTGGAAGAAGCGTCTGCGGGCATCTGGGCAGACTACCACGTGAAAAACGGAAACCACCAAGCCCCTCAAATCTGGGCTGGAGACAGGTCTTTCAGCTCACCCTCTGCATATCCAACTACTCCTCTGCCCTCCTCGACCGCGTCTCAATAAGCCTCTTCTATCGACCTCCTCCCCGACCACTTTCTGCCTACTTTACCCCAGCTCTTAACTCCCAACCCTTGCTAAAGGGCTCATCCGCCTCCAGGTCCACTCTATTCATTCCCCACTTCTCTCCCTTCAACCTCTAGTCGAACCAAGAAATCCCTCCGTCCCGGGCGCTTCCATCCCGGGCGCCTCCATCCCCACTTGCCAAGCAGCTCCAAGCTCTGCTTCCGAGTCGACAGCGGGCGCGGTTTTCCCGCCGAAACTCCCCGAGCGCGAAGGGCCCGACACTCACCAGCTGCAGCAAGCCGGGGACCACGACCAGGGGAAGCGGCCGCAGGCGCATGGTGCCGGCTGGCGCGGCGTCTCACGAGTTGCGCGCCCTCGCCTGCCTCTCGCGCATCTCCACTTCGGGGGGCAGGACTGAGGATGCCAGGGACACACCGCGGTGCTTCCCTCCCGGAATCCGAGCACAGCGCCGCGCTGTGCCGGCCGGGTGGGCGGACGGGCGGGGCAGGGGGAGGGCTGGCGCGCGGGAGGTGCCTCTCGGGTCCCTGCGCGCCCCTCCGCGGAGGGGGCCGGACAGGAGCGTGCGGCGGCGCTCGAGTTCCCGCACGCTGCACCGGGTTCCCGCGGGGCCCGGTCGCGGTGAGCGCGGGGGACGCCCCCGGGCCAGAGGCAGCGACTCCGGCGCTTTGGTGCGGGTCCCCGCGCTAGGCTGCTCTCCGGGGTCCTTCCGGGGGCTGTGCCCGGTGCCCTGACTACTGGCAGGCTCCCGCTTTGACTGGGGGTGGGTAGAGACAGGAAGGAGTGCGCCTGGAGAAAACCCAGGGAGTTTAGGGTAAAGGCGATTGCGGGGGTTGCGAGCCGGAATGGCCTAGGGCGAGGAGGTGGGGCTGAAGCTCCAGGCGCCCCCAGAGACCGCCCTACTCCGTGGCAGCGCCTGGCTTCCAGAGCCGCGGGAAGAGGTGTGAGTGTGGCTGGAAGAATTTCTGTGTTTGAGAAGTAGTGGGAACCCTGAGGGTCCTCGGGGAGGGGTTGCGGCAGGTCTGTGAGAAGCCGAGCGAAGGGTAGTAGTCTCGGCTTACTCGGATGGTGTAGACAGCTCGGTGTGCCCCAAAGACCGTCAGAACCGCGCTGCGGGGTCCTTCTGACCAGGCGCGGGAGACGAATAAAAGAGAAGAGACCCCTCCGGAGCCTCCCTGGCGGGAAATCTTGGAGAGCGGGTATGTTCGAGATTGGCCGAGGCTGCAAACCAGCTGCCGTTTGGCAGATCCTTAACCTTTATCTTTCTGCTTGACCTCTGGTGGAAAGTCAAAGGGCGATGCGGCTGCAGACTCTCAGAATATACAGGGTGGATGAGAATTCAGGCAGCATCCATCAACCCCTTTATTGAACCGTTGAGAAACCTAAGGTCCAGAGAAGTAAAGTGACTTCACAACAAAATGCACAAGGCAAGGCTAGTTCTTACATCTAGAAAGGCAAAGCTTTTGGAGAAGAAAAGCATGTTGATTGTGACTGATTTCCAAGTTTTAAAAAATAAAACACAACCAAAAGGAAAGTTTTTTTCTTTTAATAAGAAAAAAAGGTTCCTTCTCTTTTTGTCACTGCTTCTCCCACACATGCCCACCCCCCAAATAGAAATGTAGGCGCAGTTTAAGTCTCTGACCCAGGGCCAGGCTTTGGTCCCAAGTCCCAAGAGAGGACCCACCCTTTTTACATGGTGTTCCAAGATTGCACAGATGGGAAGGGAGGTTATTCCAGAGTGTTCTGGGATCCTAGCGTGACTTTGAGAACGTGTTGTCCCTGAGGCTCAGGTAGGGAACGTGTAGACTCTGAGGCTCAGGTAAGGTATTTCTCCAACAGACTCCATTCCCTGTAGGGAGAAAGAGGCGAGCAATGGCCCTGTACCCTTCCTAGCTCAACGCCAAGCCGGACTGGGGAGTTCTAGGGTGCTATCACAAAGGATACACCAGCTCTGTCCCACTGCAGCTTGTCCTCAGACCGTTCCTTTTCCTTGGAATAGACTTCAAAGAAAAAGAAATAGCCATTTACATATCTAAGTCCATAACTCACCCATTCTGCCCTGTACCCCCAGAAAAATTCTTCCTCTACCAAGAAAGATAGCTCACATCTACTACTTCTAGAAAGGCATTGTGTCCTAGCAGCATAAGAATATTTCATAAATTGGAAGGGGTCTTTATGGGTTGATCTTCTTGCCCAACATTGGATCCCTGATGGCACTGCATTTTATTTACAGATAATCTTTTGGAAATGAGAAGGATTTAATGGGAAGGGGTTTGGCTGAATCAGAGGAACCCCATTTGGAAGCAGTATTGCTAGAAGTATCAGAAGGGAAGGAGAGCAAACAACTTTGCAAGACTCAGCAGTTCATTTAGCCTGTCTGAGCCTCTACCGATTGCCCATGAAACCAGAAGATGAGGTCCTGCCTCTATTTAGTCATTTGCAATTCTATTATTATTAATTCTAAACAAGGAATGCATGACTTAAACTATGGAAATAAATAATTAAGTGGTCTATTTAAGAGTACTTCACCCTTTTCCTTCAATTTGTTCATATTCCTTAGATCATCTCTGCACTTTGGGGAAACTTCTACATAAAACTTAAAAGTGGAACCTGAACTTGAACATGTGTCCTGGTGGCACTAAGCAGTCTCACTAAGGAACATGTTGAGAAGAACTGAATTCCAAACTAAGTTAGAGGACATGAGAAAACTTGAGTCTCCCAGTGATCAGGCTGTGAAAAAGAGAAGTACCAAGGACTCCATTGAATTGTCTGGTATTACTGTATTTATTTGTAAGGTATCTACTTATAATTTCCTATATTGGAAAATTCTAGATGTAGTATGGGAAAGTTAAAGAAAGAGAGATGATTGATGAATAGATAAGATAAAGGCAGGTAATGCATTGACTCTGTCCTCCAGAAGCATACAGTCTAATCAGGAAACATGCAGCAAACAAAAGACAGTAGATGATTGAGGAAAGGAGAACTGAAAAAAAAAAGATCATTGTAGACCAGCATGAATGTTTCACAAAAGAGATGCAATGTGAGTTGGCTCAGTTTCCAAAAACTGCCAAGATTAGTCCATGTGGGAGAAGATGGGAAGGACATTTCATATGGGAGGAAAGCATTAGCAAAGGCAATGTGGAGGGACTATATCATAGGACAAGTTTAGGGAAGGACAGTGTCTTAGTTTGCCAGGCTGCTGTGTCACTTGCCATGCAATGGGTTGCCTTAACGAGGGATATTTATTGTCTCCTGGTTTCACAGGCTGGAAGGCTTGCTTCCTCCCAGGCAGATAGTGTCCTGGCAGGCCAGCAATTCTTGGGATTCCTTGGCTTTGGCTTTCCTGTCACATGGTGACACACATGGCAATGTCCTCTCCTTTCTCTTCCGGGATTCTGCTGACTTCTGGCTTTAGGCTCCTCCCAGTGGCTTTTTTTTTTCTCCATATGTCTGACTCTCTTCTGCTTATAAAGGACTCCAGTAATCCAGACTAAGTCTCAACCTCATTCAGTTGGGCCACACCTTAACTAAAATAACATCTTTTTAAGAGATTCTGTTTACGTTGGGTTCACAACCACTGGAGTGTGGATCAAGATTGAGAACATGTCTAAATCGGAGTTCATAATTCAATCCACCACAGTCAGCAAGTGGACCAGAATGACTGGAGGAAACGGATTGAGGAAAAGGAAGAGGAAAGGAAGGTTATAACTAGACCGTAGTGATCTGGGAATGCCGAGCTACACAGCGTGGACTTAAGCTGCAGGCAATTAAGGAATCTTAAAACATTTTGGGGGGTAAAGAAGTCATATATCAATTAGGACTGTGCAACACAATGAACCCTATTGTAAATGATGGACTATAGTTAATAGTACAATTATAAAATGTTCTTTCACTGAATTATAACAAATGTGCCACACTAATGTAAGGTGCTAATAATAGGGTGGCATATGGGAACTCTGTATTTTATATATTTTATGTATGATATTTCTGTAAATCTACAACTTCTCTAACAAAAAAATTATTAATTAAAAAGACTGGAAGGAAATACTCAAACATGATAACAGTTTTATATTATGGTAACAGTATTGTATATGATTTTTTTCCTGTTTTTTATGGTTTATAATATCACTCTAATGTTTATAATTTTTAAAAAGTAAATGAAAAATAATTTGAAAATGTCAAAAAAGTGAATCATATGCTGCTGCTATGAACAACAGTCCAAAATATAGTATGCAAATTATTTATATTAATTAGTAAAATAGTAGACTAGAATCTGGAAACCTAAAAAAAAGTCATATCAAGAGGCTTAAATCTGGATCTGTTGGTAACATGCAGGATAGTCTTGAGGAGGCAGCAACATGAGGAGATGGTCTTGGTATTGAAAGAAAGGGATGGAGAGATGTATGTGTAAGAGCTATTGTAAAGGAACTGTTAACTGAACTTTGGGTTTGAACATTTTTTTAATTTTCTGGCATATTAAATGATTTTTTTAATGTCACCCCTTTCTCTCAATGTCAGTTTAACAATTAGAGAATCAGATTATTGCCTTCTCATTTTCCAAGAGTGGTTTCCACAGTGTGAGGGGAGTGAAAATGGTCTTTTCATGTAGACAAGTAGCAGGATGCAGAATTTACCGAATTTTACTCCACATGATTCAACTGTATAGTCTTTTAAAAAGTGGCAACCTGTAGGGACTTTTCCATGCTTTGAGACCAAATTTGTCTACTTGTGACTCAACCAAACCACTAGTTTTACTTGTGCTTCTCATTTCTACTTCACTCTTCATTATCATCATTATGAGAAAGTGGTATGAAAATAATCTGCAGTGTAGTATTTCAGAGTTGCAATGGATTTAGAAATTATCTATCCAATTTTCCCACTTTACATTTAAGGAAATGAAGGTTCAAAAGGTTATGTGACTTACTGGAGATCACCTGGAGAAGGGGACAAATTTGAAACTTGAGTCAAGGCCCTCAAGTTCTCAGTGCATTACTCTTTCCAATTCATCACTCTGCCCTGTATATTTCTCAACTGGCTAACAGTTATAAAAGTTTTGATGTAATCAACAAATGAACCTCTAGCTAATGAGAGATGTGAGAATGATCTACAGATGTCAAAAACCGTGGAGTTCCTCTTATTGTCAGGAAGAGAGATTTGATTATACTGAACCTGAAACTTCGATCTGGCAATAATTGTAGATGGGTGAGAGTAAGCAGAATGACACAGCACAGGGCTACTGTGTAGCCCTTTAGAGAAGTGGGATTCAGGACTCAGGAACATGACAGCTCTTACCCCAAGGAGAGAAGGAATTCTCAGGGAACCTCAAAATACTGGTGGCTTTTTGGTAGCAATTCTTAACAATTAAAATCCTTTTGAATTGCACTATACTTTTGTAACTGAATATTCTTGAGGCACCATTTAAAAGAGTCTGATGTATTGCAGTGAATCTAAACTCTGATTGTCCAAGAGAATCATCAAAGGTTTTAAATAATTCCCTTGGGATGGGCTTGGGTGTTGTTATTTTTCACCCAAGAAATTTCAAATGCAGCCATGGTTGAGAAGTACTACTCTCCCAGAAAATTGCTTATTTCTCTGCATATCTCCCCTCCCCCCTTCCTTTCCTTCCTTCCTCCCTCTTCCTGCAGAACTGTGGCCTAAAATTAGAATGCACTGATGCTTTAACAGAATATTATTAGGTTGCATTTGCACTCCTGGTTCTATTGACCTTTCCAGAAAAGAAATAGACATTTTCTGTGTAATTATTTGGGGCGATTTGGGGATGTAGAAAGTTTTGCAGTAAATTTATCAGTTGCTCTAGATTTAAAAGCAAATAAAAATATTTCTCTTTAGTAAAAGAACCCCCCCCGGTGGCTACAACAACACTTATCCCTTCACCATCTC
>PVKY010008406.1:0-14085 GCA_004027775.1 Bradypus variegatus
TGAGTTCCTTCTGTTTGTCAGCTCATTTATATGGCTCCAGTGATTTAATTTAGACCCGCACTGAATGGGTGGGCCAACACCTCCAAGGAATTATTCAATTAGAGTCATCACCCACAGTTGGGTGGGGTGCATTTCCATGCAAACAACCTAATCCAAACGTTCCAACTTAATCTCTATTTATATGTCTGCCCACAAGACTGCATCAGAGAACATGGCTTTTTCTGGGGGGCATAATACATTCAAACTGCTACAGGAGGCAAGTTCCTCTGTGGAAAGACACACACCCTGATCTCAAACTAGTTTCAGAGGGTTGGAGTGGCCTACTGTTAAGAGCAGGTTTTTCCCTTTTAAAACTTTCTATATTTAACATTTTTCTTTCTTTCCTCTTTTTATTACAACGAATGTAATTTACTTATATAAGCATAAGAACCCTTTTATTTTAAAAATCCATGTCAGGGCTCTCTGGCTTAGCTATATTTCTTGTTCTTGTCACTCTTATAAACACCCATCCCCTTGAACACTGGAAGACAGGTGTCTTTGGCACAGTCTGGTTCAGCCTATAACAGGTGCCTATGTAGCAAAATGATAGACTCTGAGCTATCGGGACCGGGGGTCTTTGACTCCAACAAGTGAGGATTTCTTCTGACAGGGACCCTGCCCAACGGACATCTAGCCCCCTCCACCCCACATATAGCTCCCACATGTACAGCATCATTTCCTGATCACCAAGAGAACAAACTTTCTCTTGCCTCTCCCTTTTCCTTCTAGAAAGCTTTAGCCTCCCCTGACCCCACTTTGCCAGGACTTTATTGTCTTCATGCTGATATCTCTGTTGTGTCCTACTTCCATCTAATAAATACTTATTTGGTGATGACTACATCCCAGGCATTGTTCTCAGCACTGGGAATAAACCAGCTAAAAAGCTTTGACTTCAAGAAACATATATTTTGATTGGGGGAGAGAGATAATAAAGTATATAGTAAATTGGTTGGTTATAAGGGCTATGAAGAAAAATAAAACAGGCAGTCTGAGAAACCAT
This sequence comes from Bradypus variegatus, assembly GCA_004027775.1. NCBI lineage: Eukaryota > Metazoa > Chordata > Mammalia > Pilosa > Bradypodidae > Bradypus > Bradypus variegatus. Next base: position 1,040 of record PVKY010008406.1, read on the forward strand.
CAGACTTTCAGGCTAAACTAGAGTCATTCACCAGGAGCTGCTTAAAGCACAACCTGGAATACAAGAGAACTTTCTTTCCCCTAAGATATAGTTACATAAATTTTGGTGCACTCATGTGGTGAGTAATTGTGTAGCCATTGAGAATAAGGTAGACAGTCAAATTTCCGACTGGGGAAAATGTTTATAAAATATTTCTAAATGAAAAGCAGTCCAGAAGAAGTGCATACATTCTGATCTTAATTCTGTGAAATAAATATATTCATCAAAATGACTCAAAGAATATAGACAGGAATTTTAAAATAATTGCATTTGGGTGCTGAGATTATGAGTGGTTTGTTTGTGATTTTTCTCTAAGTTCTTACAAATCAACATGGCTGGTGTAAAACTAGTACACACATACACACACATAGAACAATCTGGCAGACACTTTTTGATAAGTAAAACTAAGACTGTGCTGATATTTTAAAATATATTTCTGTTAAGTTACGTTTGTTATTTCCCATGCTTTTACTTCTGGTTCTTTTTTCTGCTGTATGCCAAATTGACTTTTTAACATATTTTTCTTAAATATTTTACATGTTCTCCCTACCAGAGGCAGTGTTCCTTTGAAGCTAATGAAATTTAAGCTTCAGAGCACCTCATTTGGATAGGAGTCATTTAAATAAATATTCACATTTGTGCCTGATTTATTTGGTGATTTTTTTTTTATAAAATTGTATAACTTTTAGGCTGCACAGAAACTGGATCTGCCTTTTCCTCTACATCCTATTGTTTTACTGGCTGCCTTTAAGATTTTAAACAATATATTTAACTTTATATTTTTTCAGAAAAATCTGAAGTCAATCACCCTTCTTCTCCTTCCTGAAAGATTAAGGAACGTAACATGCATTAACCTCTTTCCAGCCCTTTCTCCACTGTGCTCCATATTACTGTTCTCTGTAATTTCAATTGTAGCTTGAGTTTACCCACAAAAACCATGGCTATACTCACTGTCATTTTCCTTATCACCTGAATACACTTTGAGTCCAGGCCAGTGCTCCTGCTCTTCTCTCTTTCTGCTCTGTGGTGTCCTGCAGTAAATGCAGGCTCGTGAATGAATGATGTGCACCCCTCAGAGGCTGCAGGGTGCCCGCAGCCACGAGGGCATTAAACCCTACCGTAGCCCAGCGCTGAATGAAACAGAAAGCCGCTTCCCCGAGTGTGCAGAGTCCTGGAGGCCGAGCATGTGCGTGGTGCCCTTGGTTAGACTCTTACACCACTACTTGTCAGCCTCGGAAGGGATCCCTGTGGAAGCCCTCTCAGAGGAACAAGGGCCTCCCAAACCTAGCCAGGGTGGCTGTCTTTGTCTGTCAGGCTGCTATGGCAAATACTCCAAATTGGGTTGGTTTAAACAATGGGGATTCATTGGCTCATAGTTTCAGAGGCTAGAAGTCCAAAACCAGAGGCAAGGCCATGCACCCTACCCGAAGTCTGTAGAGTTTTGGTGCTGGCTCTCAGCAATCTTTGGGGTTCCATGGCTTGCATCTGTGCCTTCTGTTACATGGTGAACTTTCTCTCTTTGCCTCTGCTCTTTGGTTTTCACTGACTTCCAGCTTCTGGCTCCTTTTCTTTATAAGGCCTGAAGTAATACAGATTAAGAACCACCCTAACGCAACCTGTTGACTCACTCTTTGATTAATAATAACATCTTCAGAAGGTCCTATTAATGGATGACATCAACATGGCAATGTAAGACATCCCCTGGAAAAACCTCTGCAGAGATTCAGCAAATAAAAGGACAAATCCCAGTTGCTTAGAACTCTGGAGGACAGTAGAGACTTGGGAAGGATTCCACAAATGCTAAATCAAAGAAAAAGAAACTATCAGGTAGGGAATACCCATCCCAGACTCACTGGACCACTTTCCTCCTCCTCCGTTAATCGTGCCCAGCTTGGGAGTTACTCAGAGGCAGTGGCCCTCTGACCAGGGACACAAGCTATAGAGCCACTCAGAGCAGCAAGTTAGAGCCTCATGTATATCCAGGCACAGGTACCCAAGTCCACAGAGATCCGGGATGGAACACAAGGTGGGGGGAGATACCTAGGTAGAAACGCTGGCAGGTGCTGCACTCACTCAACCCAGTTTCTGTTGGCTTGTCCAAAACACATCTCTGCAGTGAACTACCTTTCTGGATTGATCCCATCTGGCTTCCCCTAATGGGGAAGAAATAAGAGGCAGAAAAGCCTCAGAGAGAATAAAAAGGGGGTGGGGGTTAAACTGAATTACTGTAACACAGGAGGGTCCCAGAACTGAAAAGTATAGGGGAAATGGGGCACTGAATGAGGTAGAGAACTTAAACAAATCATAGGAACTGCGGAGAAAATTCAGCATAAAAAAGAAACAGAGCAGGTCAATATTCCCAGAGAAGGAACAGAGGAAAGGAAGCTTTCTTCTGGAGCTGAAATAATTGTGCAAAAAATGCAATATTAAGGGCAAGAATAAGATGAAGAAAATCAGAGAAAATCTGATCAGTTAAATACAGGCTATTCTAAAGGTATATAATAATTAGAACAAAGCATCAAATAGGAGCCAATTAACAATAAAACCTAGGCAGAAGGGAGAAACTCACTTTCAGAGTTAATGCATCAACATAATCAAATGTCTAGACATCAGCAAAAAAGTTACAAGCCATACCAAGAAACAGGAATATTACTCAATTAAGGGAGCAAATTAAAACTTCAGAGAACTCAGAATTTGGAACAACTAAACAATTTCACACAAATCTAAATCAAGTCAAGGAGACAAAGGAAGATATGGACAAAGTAATAAAGGGTACTAGGAAGACAATGTGTGAGCATCAAGAAGAATTTGAAAGTACAAAAAGAAACATAAAAATTATGGGGATGACAGGCACAATAGTAAAGATTAAAAATCCCAAGAGGCCTGTATTGGTTTGTATATATTATGTCCCCCAGAAAAAGCCATGTTCTTTGTTGCAATCTTGTGGGGGCAGATATATTAGTGTTAATTAAAGTGGAACATTTGGATTAGGTTGTTTCCATGGAGATGTGCCCCACCCAGCTGTGGGTGGTAACTCTGATTGGAAAATTTCCATGAAGGTGTGGCCCTGCCCTATCAGCGTGGGCCTTGATTAGTTTACTAGGGTGCTATATAAGCTCAGACAGAAGGAGCGACTTGCTACAGCCAGAGGGACACTGAAGAATGCACAGGAGCTGTAGCTCAGACAGACAGTTTGAAGACGGCCATTGGAAGCTGACACTGACATTTTGGTGAATGCCATTCTGAAACACAACCTGGGAGCAAGCAGACACCAGCCACGTGCCTTCCCAGCTAACAGAGGTTTTCCGGATGCCAGTGGCCTTTCTCCAGTGAAGGTACCCTTTGTTGATGGACTCTTTATGGCCTTAAGACTGTAACTGTGTAGCCAAATAAAACCCCCTTTATAAAAGCAGTCCATTTATGGTGTTTTGCATTCTGGCAGCATTAGTAAACCAGAACAATGCCTACAACAGCAGATTTGAACAGGAAGAAGAAATAATCAGTGAACTAATAGACAGGACAATTGAAATCATACAGTCAGAGAGAAGAACAAATAGAGGAAAGAAAAGAAAAAACTCAGCAGTATCTCAGAGAACTCAGTGACAGTATGAAGTGCACAAACATACAAGTCATAGGTGTCCCAGAAGAAGAGAAGAGAAAAGGAGCAGAAAGAATATTTGAAGAAACAATGGCTAAAATTTTCTCAACTCTTATGAAAGACATAGGTAGATATACATGTCCCAGAGTGCAGCATACTTCAAATGGAATAAATCCTAATAGATATAATTTGAGACATATACAAATCAGAATGTTCAATGCCAAAGATAAAGAGCATTCTGGAAGCAGCAAGGGAAAAGCGACCCCTCATATACAAGGCATCCTAATAAGATTAAGTTCTGATGTCTCATCAGAATCCATGGAGGCAAGAAGTCAATGGTACGACAAATTAAAAGTACTGAAAGAGAAAACTGCCAGCCCCAAATTCTTTATCCAGCAAAAGTATCCTTCAAAAATGAGGAAAAGTTTAAAATGTTCACAAACAGAAACTGAGATAGCTCATCGACAAATGACCAGCCCTTAAAGAATTACTAAAGGGCGTTCTGCAGATTGAAAGGAAAGTACAGGAGACAGTGGCTTGGAGTAGTATCAAGAAATGAAGATCATCAGGAAGAGTAACTAAAAAGGTAAATGCAAAACTCAAGAGTACTGTATCCTCAATATACAACTCTGCTTTTTAATTCCTATAAGACCCAGAATACAATTGAGCAAGAAAAAGGCATATTTCCTGATAATGGACATGCAGAATATAAAGTGGTTAAGTGGGAAAAAAATACATAAAGAGGGGAAACCAAAGATACGGGAGCAGAGAATGTGTATGCTATTGAAGCTAAACTGGTATCCTTTCAGATTCGTAGGTTACAGATGTGGGTTGTGCAATTCAAACCCCAAGGTAACCACAAAGAAAGTATTTTAAAAATATACATAAACAGAAATGAGAAAGAGATCAGACAATTACATTGCAAAGACCACCTATTTTAATAAAGGGAAAGAGAGACCAAAAACATTTAAAAAATTACATATAAAAACCAAAAAACAAAATAGCTGAAGTAAGTACTACAGAACTGCCTTTATACTAATAACACTGAATGTTAATGAATTAAATCCCCCCATCAAAAGAAACAGATTGGCAGAATGGATTTTAAAAAAAAGCAAGATACAACTATATGTTGTTTACAAGTGACTCACCTCAAACCCAAAGACACATGTAGGTTAAACGGAAAGGCTGTAACCCAAAAAGAGGTGAGTTAGCTATGCTAATTTTGGATAAAAAAAGACTTTAAGGCAAAAGCTGTTATAATAGACAAGGAAGGACACTATATATTAATAAAAGGGGCAATCCACCAAGAAGAAATAACAATCATAAATATTTATGTGCTTAACCACAGTTCCCCAAAGCACATGGGGCAAACACTAACAAAACTGAACAGAGAAACAGACACCTCTACAATAATAGTTGGAGACTTCAATACACCACTCTTATCAAGAGACAGAACATCTAGACAGAAGGTCAGTAAGGCAACAGAGAACTAGACCTAACAGACATATATAGAACATCACACCTGAAACAACAAGACATACATTCTTCTCAGGTGCTCATGGATCATTCTCCAGGACAGACCACATGTTGCATTACAACAAAAGTCCAAATAAATCCTAAAATATTGAAATTAATACAGAGCATCTTCTCTGATCATAATGGAATGAAGTTGGGAATCCAAAACAGGCAGAGAATTGGAAAATCCACAAATATGTGGAATCTAATAAACACTCTTTTAAACAGTGAGTCAAAGAAGAAATTTCAAGGGAAATCAGTAGATATCTGGAAATGACTGAAAATGAGAACAAAGCATATCAAATCTTAAGGGATGAGTGAAGGCAGTGCTGAGAAGAAATTTACGTCCCTAAACGTGCACATTAAAAATGATGAAAGAGCTAAAATCTAAGATCTACCAATATACCTGGGGGAACTAGAGAAAAGTAGAGCAAACTAATCCCAAAGCAAGCAGAAGGAAAAAAATAACAAAAATTAGAGCAGAAATAAATAAAAAACAATAGAGAGAATTAACAAAAGCAAACGTTGGTTCTTTGCAAAGATCAATAATATTGATAAATCTTTAGCTAAATGCCAAAAAAAGAAGGAAGATGCAAATAAACAAAATCAGAAATGAGAGGGTGACATTACTACTGACCCCATAGAAATAAAATAGATCATAAAAGGATTCTATGAACAACTGTATGCCAACAAATTAGAAAACCAAGACAAAGTGGACAAATTTCTAGAAACACACTAACAACATATGCTGAATGTCGGAGAAACAGAAGAGCTCAACAGACCAATTACAAATAAAGAGATTGAATTGGTCACCAAAAACCTCTTAAAGAAAATCTCAGGGCCAGATAGCAAATCGTGTATCTCATAAAGGACTTGTGCTCATAATTTGTAGGTTGTAGATGTGGGTTGTGTAATTCAACTCAATAATATGAAATCTTAAAATTCAATAATATGACATCGAACAACCCAGTGAAAAATGGGCAAAAGTTTGAATAGATACTTGAGCAAGGAAGATATACAGATAACAAATAAGCACATGAAAAAATGCTCAATGTCATTGGTAATTAGGGAAGTGAAAATTAAAACCACATGAAATACTACCACATATAGATATTAGAAAGATTGAAGTTTATTATTTATTCTTATTACTTTGACCTGTCTGCTCAAGGAATTCTTTCCTTGTCTTTGAAACACAGTAACTGGCTATCTTCAATTTCTATTGTGTTCTCTTTAATTCTTTAAAAATCTTTGCTTATTTTCATTTCCTTTTGCTCGTTTTTCTGTCAATATTCACCCCCATTGCTGTGCTGAGTCATGTTGGAGCCTAAACCAAAAGGAAAAATCAATAAAACTCTTCCTATCCTTATTTAAAATTGTGATATTTTGTTCATCATGGATTTTTGCATTTGTTTTGATGTTTTAAAATAGTGCATTAAAAACATTTTACCGTGATGCCTGAGTGTTTTTTACCCCCTTGCATTTCTCCCCTGACTGGCTACACTAGTCCCCACTCTCTTCCCCAATCCTGCAGTTGGCAGCATGGTCTATTCTCCCTCATGCAACATCCAGTGTGATTTTTGTAATTTCTGTAATTGTTTCATTTCTACTCTTCTGAAGCTCTGCTACTTCATTCACTTCCTTCTCCTTTTGCTATTTTGCTATAAATTCCATATGCACATGTTTCTTTGTTATTGCTTCATCAGGGTTGATGGATGGTTGCTCCCCATGCTCCACTTTGCATTGGAGAATGGGAATGATCTGTGCTGAGAGCTGGGAATTTGAGAGTTAAATTTTTTGAAACCCTGAGTGTCTAAGATAATTTTATTCTATTCTTAGATTTGACTGATGGTTTGGGTACTAAATTCTAGGTTGGAAATAATTTCCCACAGAATTATAAAGACATTGTTCCTGTTCCATTTTCAAATCTCTTGTCTCCTTTTTAGTTTGTTTCTCTCTAGAAGCTTTTAACATTATTCCTGGAGCTCTGGACTTCATTGATAATATACCCTGCTGGTTTTTTTTTTCTTTTTCATTTATTGTGCTGGGTACTAAGTGGACTCTTTAAATCTGGAAATTTTCTTGAATTAAAAAATACTTTCCTCTTCTCTCATTCTGGAACTCCTAGTATTTTTAAGTTGGACTTTGGTTCTTTAATCTTATTCTTTTCTCTACTTTTTGGTAGATTTTTTCAATTATGTCTTCCTATACTATTGAACTTCTGGTTTCTGTTATCATGATTTTTCCCTCCAAGAGCTCTTAACAGACATCAAGGGTGTTTCCTGACACTGTTTCTTCCTTTCTTACAGCTCTGATTTCTTGTCTCATGGTTTCTGCATCTTCTATGAGTTCTAATAAATAAATTCAAGTTTCCTTACACTCCTGCACTGTCTATTTTCTTCTGAGCTCCTATTTTCTTTGAAGCATTTGTTTTGATTCCCATTCTTCCCCTTAAAGCCTTTCTCTAAAGGTTTGGTGATTCTTGGACTTTTGTTTCAACTTAAGGGTGACACAGTAAGTAGTAGGTGAGCAGTTCTTGTCAAGTGTGGGCTTCCACAGCAGAGGGTAACTGCAGCATGTTGACTTGTTTATTGTCTCCCACTCCCACCCCACTGCCCCCAATATGTAGGCTCACCCAACTTCTCTATAAAAGATCCCTTCAATTTCCTGGCTTAGGGTGCTGTGTCTGGCTGCTGGCACCTGGTGAAGGGAGCGGGTTGAGGTCTTGGCATTCACCAGCATCATTCTGGGGACCCTCGTTATTCACCTGGTACCCCACCCCACACCCAGTGCATCTGCCACTCTGGATCGGAGCCTCACAGATGAAAGGTGGGTCTGGGGTCTCACTGCTCTTTGCACAGGGGCCAGCCAGTTCCTGACTCCAGCCTTGGGCTTCTCTTCCACTTCCTACAGGGCAGGTCTGGGGTCTTCTTTGTGTTCCTTTCCCACTCCCTGCCCCCAGGTTCTCTTCTCAGGCAGACTCTGCCTGGCCTTTGCAGGCTTTCTTAGTCAGTACCTGCCCCTCTCTCTACCTTCCCTCCCACCTTTCTTCCAACATACTGTTCACATCTGCAATCTGTTTGTCCTCTCTTTCTCTTTTTCCTTCTGAGTTCATACCTTGTATACTTCCATGTCTGCATTTTTGTGGGATTTTTGAACAACACAGAGGTCAATGTGAGTGTTCAATCCACCACTTTAAATTAGTTAATTAAATGTGTGTCTCTCTTCCTCTTGGATAATTTTCCATCATTCTCCCTCTCTGTATTCCCTTTGTGAGCACTGAGAAAACACTGAGGCTGGACCCACTGATATTCCCCTTGTTCCGATTTGCTAATGCTGCCAGAATGCAAAACACCAGAAATGGATTCGCTTTTATAAAAGGGGGTTTATTTGGTTACAAGGTTACAGTCTTAAGGCCATAAAATGTTCAAGGTAAGGCATCAATATGGTACCTTCACCAAAGAATGGCCATCAGCGTCTGGAATACCTCTGTCAGCTAGGAAGGCCCATGGCTGGCATCCGCTTGCTCCCTGGTTGTGTTTCAAAATGGCTTTCTCCAAAATGCTGCTCTTGGGGCTTTTTGTCCTCTCTTAGCTGCAGCTCCTCTTCAAAATGTCACTCTCATTTGCTCTGCAAAATGTCACTCTTAGCTGCTCTGAGGTCCTTGTCTGTGAACTCCTTTATATGACTCCAGTGATCCAATTAACACCCAGCCTGAATGTGCAGGGTAACACCACAATGGAAATTATCCAATCAAACATTTCACTCACAGTTGATTGAGTCACATCTCTGTGGAAACCCTCAATCAAAGAATTCCACTCTGACTGACACCTAATACATCTGCCCCCACAAGATTGCATCAAAGAACATGGCATTTTCTGGGGGACATAATATATACAAACTGGCACACCCTTCATTCAGAAAGGTTGAAATAGCACGGCACACCTGCCCCAGCAGACCTGGGGACCTCTGGGACTGTTGATCCTTCAGGCCTGATGGTCAGTGTTCTGGTTTGCTAATACTTCCATTATGCAAAATACCAGAAATGGATTGGCTTTTATAAAGGGAGTTTATTTGGTTACAAAGTTACAGTCTAAAGGCCATGAAAATGTCCAAATTAAGGCATCAACACAAGTATACCGTCACCAAAGGAAGGCTAACAGTGTTCGGGAACCTCTGTCAGCTGGGAAGGCCCGTGGCTGGCATCTGCTGATCCCGGGTTGTGTTCCAGCTCCCCTCTCAGCTCCTGTGCATTCTTCAAAGCGTTGCTCTTGGAGTGTTTTGTCCTCTCTTAGTTTCTCTGGAGCAAACACTGGGCTAGCATCTCCAAAGTGTCAGCAAAAGTCTGCTTTCAGCCATCTCTGAAACGTCTCTCTCAGCTGCTCTGAGGTCCTTCTGTTTGTGAGCTCTTTTACAGGATTCCAGTGATTAAATCAAGACCCATCCTGAATGGGCAGGGCCCATATCTCCACGGAAATAATCCAATCAAACGTTTCACTCAGTTGATTGAGTCACATCTCCGTGGAAACACTCAATCCAAAGATTCCAACCCAATCAACACTAATATGTCTGCCACCACAATGTCGCATCAAAGAACATGGTATTTTGGGGGACATCCAAACTGGCACAGTCAGGTATGTGGTTCAAGGCCCTAGAAACTAAGGGATTTGGCCTTGTCCTGGGGTTCCTACCTGGCATGCACCCACAGGGTCCTGGTGTGATTTTATAAGAATGGATGAGTCCTTCCCACCTCAGGAGAGTGGGCAACAGGAACAGGGCTCTTCATTCCTGGCCCAGGGAGGAGCCTCTGGATCCCACAGAGGTGAGGAGTGCTGCGCTGGCAGGTGGCAGACTCAGTCCTATCCATCTGCAGGCTTCAGGTTCTCAGTCTCTGACTGTGGGGCTGAACTGCCCCAGCTCTAGGCCCCTGCTAGCTCTTATGTTCTGTGAATTGGACATGAAACCACAAGTGAGAGAACACTGAGAAATCATAAGCCTCCTCAGGTAAGTGCTTTACTACTCTCTGTGGTGGTTTGGAGCTATGTACCCTAGAAAAACATGTTCTTAAACTTAATCCACTCCCATGGATGTGAATATATTGTATGTTACAGTGTGACCCACCTCATTCAGCATGGGTCTTAATTCTATTACTGGTGTCCTTCAAAAGCAGAATGAAATTCAGAAAGAGAGCAAGCCACAGGAATCAAGAAGCTAACATTCCACAGAAACTGGAAGAGAACTGAGATGTCAGGAAAGGCCACCATGAGCACTGTCATGTGACAGGGGATCCAAGGACTAAGTATCAACAGCAGCCAGCCCCAGAATGCCACAATCTTCAGAAGAAAGCATCACCTTGATGCTTTGGACTTTATCCCAGTCCCCAATCCATGAGCTAATAAATTTTCCCATTGTTTAAGCTGAACCAGTGCATGGCATTTGCTTGAGAAGCCAAGGAAACTAAAACAGATTTTGGTTCCAGAAGAGCAAGATGCTACTACTGCAAACACCAACAATGTGGACACGGCTTAGCAGAGAGCAAGGAGCTCCCTGAGGACACTGGACCTGGAGCAAGCCAGCAAAGGCATCTTTCATCCTCTTCAGAAGTGACCCTTTCCAAGGAAGGGTCCTGGGCCACAGCCCAACATGCTGAGGTGTCTCATGAGAATGGGACAGCTGGTAGCATGAGAATGTTGTCCCACCTCTGGTTGCCTTCCATAGCCTGCTCTGTGTGGAGTTGAGCTTCCAGTCTCCATCTACCTTGGCCTCATTCAGATTCCCATGCTGCTCCTGTGGGCTTTGTTTTCTGCCTGACCATTCTGGGCTGTTGCTTCCCTGGACTGCTCATGGACGTTGTCCTCAGAAACCCCTCACTGTGACCTTGGGACGGTCACCCTTGGATGAATGAGCATGATCCCTGTGCCGAAGGTGCTCCCAGTCCAGGCCACAGAGACCCTTCCAAGAAGCTCAGTCTAGTTTGGAGACAAGATTAACTACCAAAAGGCAGAGTAATAAGTCTTTGTTGCTTCCCTGAGCACCAGGAGACTTGAGGGCTGGCTGCAAGAGGCAGGAAAATTTTCTGGAAGAAATGTCAAAAGATCTGAAGAGGCTAGGGTCAGAGAGTGGAGCATTTTAGGCACTCAGAAGGCAGATCAGGGAGGAGACAGCCTGGTGTTTTAGCTGGGATGTTGAGCTTGGCCTCTTTCTTGGAGAGTCAACTATGACAGATAAATAATGCTAACCAATAACGTTTATCAACGCTATAAGTTAAATTTTCAGGGAATGGTTTCAGTGTGCTCTCACATGTCTTTTATGCATGAGGTCAAATGTTTGGCTATTTGGAACTGCCTACAAAGCAGTCCAGATTTTTGTGTCTACTTGTGACTTACCCTGGGTCCCTCAGAAAGCAGAACCTGAGATAGGATGTGTATGCTATGTAATTCTAGCCACTTGCTGGATTCTGGAGCGCATGTTTCCATCTTCTGAAAGACCCATGAATACTTCATCTCAAGGAAGAAGAATTATCTGCTGCTTAAAGATCCCTTCACCCTATAGGATGTTAGCATCTCCATATTTCCAGGTTTTGCATGCACAGGAGCCAACAGATCTCCCACAAAGATCCATAGTGGGAGGCAAGAAGTACACGGCCTAGGCCTGAAGCCAGTTCCTATTGGGTTGCCACTGCTTGGAATCAGTGGGCAATATGTCTGGGAAGAAACAAGTGGAAAAGGGCCTTGGAGAATGGTGAGGTGGTAGTTAAGCTACACCTCATGCAGTCTACCCCTTACACCACTCAGATTAGCTCTTGCTCTCTCATCCTATCAACTTTTTCTATTGTGGTTGCATTTGTTGTTGTTCTTGGAACACAGTGTCCTCATTTCTTCCCTGAAAGTAAACATACAAATCCAATAAGCCACAGAGACCCCTTCAAGGCATCAGCAAGCCATAGTCTATGAAGATACTTAAAACAAGAGAGATAGTTTAAAAAACAACAACAACACTACAATCCCTACTATCATAGCTGACCCCAAGATTATAGTTGATGTTAATTATCTCCCTCACCACCAGCCATTCTAATGCACATGGCTTCTCTGGGCTCTTAGCCTAGTAGAATGACCAGTTTTTCATCTTGGAGATCTGCATCCTTGGTTGTCTTGTCCTCAACTGGGCTGCAAGATCTATCAGATAGATATTGGAAGCACCAAGAGACACCCCAGGGAATTTCCTTGCTTCCATAAAATCTTCCTTTTCTCATTGTGTGGCAGAACCCTGTCTCCTCGTCAGGGCTAATTATCCAAGCCAGGATATTCAAGATAGTAACTTATCCTTCTTTGTCTATTGGTACGAAAATCTAAAGTGGCCAAATTATAGCTGCAACTTTCAATTTAGTGGATCTCTTAATGTATTCCTTTAGGAGAGTTTTTCTCCCTGGAAACCAGCAACTCCACCCCAGGAAAGCCCAAGATTAGGAATAGGAAGCACAGATTCCACAAATAGCTCAATGGTAGTTATAGTATGAGAGAACAATGCTACTTCTGCCTCTTATTTTTCATAATCATGTCAAATAGTCATTGGAAATACAATACCGTATGCTGGAAGTTGGATTCAGGATGTAGCTTCCTGAAGGGCAGCATTCCAACTGACTGTCTCAGGGTTTGAGCTGGTCCTGTGGCTGAACTTTCACCCTTCCCTTCTACCATTCCTCTAGATCAACTTCTTCTAGGTACTGGGGTGCATAAAAAGCCCAGTGGATCCAATATTCTTGCACTCATTGTCATACCTCATTTGCCATAAAATCAGTCCATTTGTTTGAGACCAGGTTGTCATTGACCAGGTATTCTGCAAGACAACAGAGAAATAAACACACATATAACATGAATTTTGAGCTCCTAATCTTCCT
>PVKY010008407.1:0-14093 GCA_004027775.1 Bradypus variegatus
TAACTTATAAATCATGCATATTTTCACAGTAAGAACGATGTCTCATGGATTCCATAATCAGCCACTGCAAGAGTGACTGATCCCACACGTTGGAACAATTTGCCATTCCATTCCTCACATATCAGCAATGTGACAGGTCAGACACCCAAGCACATACCATACTAATAGCAGGTAAAAGAAATGTAAAACATGGAGCTTATTACAATGGCAAAAATACCATTCAATTCTTCCACAGCTCTAATCATGGTAACAATTAGTACTCAAGATAGATTATTTCTATTGCAAGGGCACTTTCTATATATACTATATACATATCTTGGTCCAAACCAGTGACACACTTTTTAATGTAATCCTTCATAAATACATTTTACATCATGACCTAGCATAGACATATCTATAAATATATATAACCAAAACCAAAATTCCACAGAACAATACTTATCTCTATGATCTGTGATGTTTTCTATTGTCTAGTCTAGTCTAGTCTAATCTAGACTATTTAATTTTTAAAAGGCAGTCTGGACACACTAAATTGGTTTCTAGGCCTATTATTGCACAGTGATGCACAATTTAAACATTGCCCCAAAACCACCTAACTGGATTGCTTTACTGTTTCTACAACTTCACATACAACTTAGATTTGTTTCCATTCTAGTCGATTTCAAGACATTTTCTGATAAGACAAAAGAAAATTTTGAGCAACCATCAAATATCAGGAGTGATTTAGGTCACCAAATTATGAACTTCAAGGAAAAAGATCAGTGCCTTGTTGATCTTTGAAGTCCCAGAACCACAAAAGGTTCTAGGCACATAGTGGATCTTGATAAATTCTGTTGAATTTCAGAGAATATAAAGGGAGTATTTTTGGGTTTTGTTTGAAATCATAGCATAGGGACAATAAGTTTCAGCTGAGAAAAAGTGAACCCCAAGAGGCATTGTGGTTTAAAAAGGCAATGGCAGCATCTGGACTCAAATCCAGGCCCTCAGCCCACAGTCTCCAGGGTTGACCTCAGAATCTAGTAGAAGTCTGGGCTAGATCTTTATTTCCCAGGGTGAGGTTAATATCCAGAAAAGATGGAGGCAACCCAGCAACCCTCTTCTCTATTTCCACCACAAACACCGATGAAGGCAAAGGCCAAGATGGAAAGCCTTCTGACAGAAGAATTATGCTACAGGGAGCTCTGGGACACTCCTAAAAGACTTGGCAAGTTCCAGGGTACTGGGGGATGCTGCGAGAGGGGTGGCAACCTGGAGTTTGCCTGAACAAGAACCAGGGACAGGGTCAGGGTGTGGCTTGTACGGGGACAGAGGCCCTGGCCTGGACAGGAGAACGGCCTATACGTGGACAGAGGCAGGGCACAGCCTATCCGCGGACAGGAGCAGCCTTGGCCTGCGCGGGGAAAGGGATAGGGTGCGGCCTCGGCCTGCATGGGGACAGGAGTCTGGACCTGAGCCGGGACAGGAGCAAGGTGCGGTCTGCACGGGTCGGGGCAAGGCACGACCTGCGAGGGAAAAGGGGAAGGGGTCTCGGCCTGTACAGGGACAGGGCGCGGCCTACGCGAGGAAGGCCTCGGCCTGCACACGACAAGGGGCAGGGGTCTTGGCCTTGACAGGGCCAGGGTCGGCCTGCTCGGCGCCCACTAGGGCGGCGGCTCAGCCCACCCGCACTCCTCACACGCAGCCGTCGGCCCGGCGGCCGCGTCCTCCCCACGCACCTCCCTCCGTGGCGTCCTGAGGCCGCTGTGCCAGGCGCCGGCCGCGGTGCATGCTGGGGCGAGCCGTCGAGGCCGCGCGGGTGGGGCGGCAGCGGAGCCCAACCGGCCGCCCGCGCGCCAATTCGGTGCCCCTCCCCCTGCGGTGCGGTTTTGAGGACGGGTGCCCTGCCTGGGCCGCTAGTCTATCAGTGGGCAGGCTGACCTTGTAACACAGGTCACTAGCCGTTCAGAGGCCCAGGCTACACACAGGTGGTAAATAGCGCAACTGGGATTTGAATCTGGGTCTTTTGTGATTCCAAACCCAGGGCCCGTTACTCCCCTGCACAGCTTCTCCGGAGGGTCAACTAACATTGTAACTGGCTCTGTTGCAACAGCCTGTTCACAACTTTCTGCAGATTGGGAGAGGAAAGGGAAGCATCTGAGAGCATAATTCTGTCAGTATCCCACGTACTCTTAGAAGGCAAACCCAGGTCTGCAGTGAGCTCTCATTTCAAGGGTGAATTAACAGAGACAGAGCCATGAATACAAGATAGATAAAACGGGGTAATAATAAACATCTCCAGCAAAAGGGAAAGGGGGGGCATTATTTCCCTATTTACTTAAAATGTAAATCATTGAAAATCATTTATGGAGGAGATAGTATAGCATAGCAGTTAGGAACCCAGGCTTTGGAGCCAGGCAGCCCTGGGTTTAAACTCTTTACCCTTCAATTTACTTACTTTGGGATTTGTGACCTAGGGGTTTTTAAGGCTTTTTAACAAGGTTTTAAGTGCTGATTTCCTCATAAGAAAAATAAGGGTAATAATTCCCCTTGCACGCTGTGAGGATTACATGAGGTAATACATTTAGCACAATATCTGGTAAAATTAAGAGCTTTAAAGATTATAACTATTTTTACTATGAGTGTACAAAACTTTAGAAATTATCTGCTTTGTATTCTTTATAAGAAACAATTTAATTATTAAGTCTTAAGTGTTAATAAATTTTCAATAAAATGACAACAAAAAGGCATTAAGAAGAGCTCAGGATGAGATGAAAAGATAAGGATGTGGGATATACGTTGATATGTAAAAACAGGCTGCTGAAAGGAGATTGCAGAGAACTGGAAAATAAGAGATTTAAAACCTGCTTTGGAGGCAATGATAAATTGATATGACATTGAAGAAATCAAATCAGGTATGAAGAAATAAAAAGTCCACGTGTTTTCTCAGAAGATACAGGGGAAAGAACAAAGAGATGAAAGCCATAAGAGGAGATAAAGCATGAAAATTGGAAAGCAGAAATTCCATCTAGAAAGAATGACTTAAATGATGGATACAAATAATATTGAAGGAATGGCAAAAGAAAACATAGGAAAAACTATATGAGACAGTATATAAAAGACTCACCATGCTCTCATAAAGAATACTCAAAAGAGAACCAGAACTAGACACACACAACTGCAGGAAGTTTTTTAATTTGAAGGACAAGAAATTATTTTGGAGGCACCCAGCAGAAAACACAGTAACTCAGAATCAAATAAGGCTGGTCCTAGCCTTCTCCTCCAAGACAGCTAAGGCCAGAAAAATATGGAGCAAAATCAGTATTTTTAAGAAGTAAAGGTTGTGATACAAAAACTATTCCCAGATAAGTTGTCATTCATGTCAACAAAAGGAATGACAACCAAAGACACACACTCTGTATAACAAAGTATGAGAAAATATCCCCCTCTTCCCAGGAAAGTTGCTATTATGGATACCCTACCTAGCTATCCTTCTTGAAACATTATGTAAGAGAGGAACCAAAATTAAGATTGGTGCAGTGAGCACATCATGAAACAGCTAAACACAGTTAAGACTAAATAATAAATGCAATGGTGATAACAAAATGGAGTGTAAAAGGCAAAAATAAAATTTGAAGACAAGATATATGTGCCAATTTGAAATTGTTATGTACTCCCGAAAAGCCGTGCTCCTTTAATCTAATCCTGTGGGTGCAGACTTCTTGTGGGTAGGACCTTTTGATTAGATTATTTCCATGGAGATGTGACCTCTGCCTATTCAAGGTGGGTCTTAATTAGTTTACCGGAGTCCTTAAGAGAGCTCAGGGAGAGAGAGCTCAGAGCCGACCTAGACCCATACGCTTGGAGATGCAGACAGAAGGACGTTTGGAGATGCTAAGCTAAGTGATGAAGCCCAGAGTTTGGCCTGGAGAAGCTAAAAGAGGACCCACAGATGCATGAAAAGAAAGCCACAGGAGTCAGAACCTGAAAGCAATGCAACCCAGGAGCAAAGGACCACCACATGCCAGCCACATGCTTTCCCAGCTGACACCATAGGCCTTTCTTCAATGAAAGTATCCTCTTGTTGATACCTTAGTTTGGCCACTTTTACGGCCTTGGAACTGTAAGTTTGCAACCTAATAAATCCCCATTGGCAAAGCCTATCCACTTCTAATATACTGCATTTCAGTAGCCTTAACAAACCAAAACAATATATAATGTAAAAGTGTATTGGAAATAATAATTGGGCTTAAAAGGTCACATGAAATTAACAATGGCCAGGAAACTGGAGAGAATAGGAAGTTATCTAAATTCTACATATAGTGGAGTCTACAGTTACCATTCAGTCTTGGCTTTGATGACTAGGAAAAAAGAATTTTCAAGCATGTTTTCTGGAAAGCATGAAAAGTAATGATTCCAACTATATGACATTGTGGAGAAGGCAAAACTACAGAGACAGTAAAAAGATCAGGGGTTGCCAAGGGTTCAGAGAGAAGGAAGGGACAAATAGGTAGAGTATAGGGCATGTCTGTGGGATACTATAATGGTGGATACATTTCATTATGTATTTTGCAAAACCCATAGAACTGTACAATAGAGTGAACCCTAATGTAAACTATAGACTTCAGTTACTAATAATGTATCAATGAGTTCATCAATTGTAACAAATGTACTACACAAATGCAAGATATTAATAATAGGAAAAACTCTTTATGTCTGATCTGACATACAGGGTAAGGGGCCCTGAACCCAAAGCTGTTGCCTTTCCCAAATGGCATGCTGTTGTGTTTGTGAATCCAGCCTCCCAGTGGGAATGTCACCACCATCCCAGAACAACTGGAATGACCCATCTTTACTGGAGTTAGACTTTTGCCATCCTCCACACGAGCATACTGAAGGACAAAATAAGCAGCACTATTTATTGACTTTTTATGATGCTGTTAAATTTAAAAAAATGCCTCAGATGAATTCTGGTGGCTTCTTCTCCCTCCCTGCCAACCCAGGAGTGCTGTTCAGATCCATTCCAAATGTCCACCTCCTGAAGCTATGTGAATTTGTTTTCTTCCCTACACAGACCTTTTGGAGACTTGGGTTCTTTGTAATTACTACCAAATGTTAGTCTGATTGCACTGTTAATTTGTAATAAAGCTCACCCGCATAGTGGAAAAGCTGTTGCAATTAATTTTATTTTCCAGTTCATCACTTGTCTTCCCTTCCATGTAATCATCAAATCATTAATTGTACATATTAAAAATAATGCACCCTTCAGAGGACACATGCCATATTGAAAGACTCTTAGGTGATACCAACAATGATTGATTTGTCAACAACCTAGTGAGTGAGTGGAAACCTTTCCCTTTATTGTGGGGAAAAAACTTTAAAAAGACAAAGGACAGGAAAATTGACAAACCAAATACAATTCTGATTTATACTAGAGGACTATACTATCCTTTTATGCTACATGGAAAAAAAATAACAAAAACCCCCATTGATTTAGAAATGGAAAATATACTTTCCTCTTCTGACCAAAAAAAAAAAAAACAAAAAAAGAGTTTAGGTGTGGAGAAACCTGCCTTTCCTGATTATAATTTATAGGATAACTTACAAAGCCAAGACATAAGCAGTCAAAAAAGTGCTGCTACTTTGTTTCTTTACAGGCCTTAAGAGAGAAATGTATCTGACAGGAGGCCTAAAGTACTTAAAAAACACACATGCTGTTATTATGCAGATAATTCCTGTTGCCATTCCTATAAACCATTTTTATATGTTTTTTTATATGTTTTCAAATTCTACAGCCATCAATGATTAGATAAACCCTTGTCTCAAGCCAGACCTAAAAAACACTTGAACCTTTCTCACTGGAAAAGCAGACATGTCTTGATCTCATTCCATTTCTCAATTCTTCTAAATATCAGAGAACTGTACTTTGTGAACAAAGCAAAAACCCTGAAAAGGGAAGACACACGCAGGTGATCCAGCCTAGGCACAAACATGCATTTTACCCAATTCGGTAAACAGCTGGAGTCTGGTTTGTCAAACTAACTTAAGAAAGCTCAACGTCAACTGCAAACTCCCAAAGGGATCACTGTTTGCTTTTCTTCTATCTTAAAAATTATACAAGTGGGCCCTGCAACTAGGAGAGCCCATGCTAACTGTAAAGATGTTGATTCAAGTTCAGCTTTACCCTCCTGAAAATGAGCAGAAGAACTTAGAAAACACAAGCAGAAAAACTGCCAATATAGTCAGAGAAAGTATTTCATCAACTGAAATTTCAGTGAGCATTTAAAAAACAAGACAATTTTCTATGCTTTTACAAATGATAGTCAAGTTCATTAGAGTTTAATATTGAGGTCAAGTGTTCAAACATATGGGCAGTCCAAGTGTGCTGAGAGATGCCTGAGGGGGCTGTGATATGCAGGGCTGTGGGGACCCAAGGTGCTGGGAGGAGGAGGTGGGAGTAGCAGCAGGTCAAGTTTCACCTCCCATGCACACAAGGTCCAAAGAAAATTGTGTCACCAACAACCTCCTAATGTTCAAAACACACAGTGGTAATGCCTCAGATCTCATCCTAATGTTCCTCTCAGTGACAGCTAACTCCATACACATTTTCCTTTTCAAAGCCCTACTTAACTTCTTGGTTTCCTCACAGTATTTCTTGGTAGGCTTCTATAATTGTTTCCTCTTTCTTTCCTCTTCATTCCAGTCCCCTCCCCCCTCTCAACTTTCAGGATAATTGTATCTCTTCCCTTGATTTTCATTAATACCTATATGCAAATGTCTCCTATATTTTGCCATAAAGCTATCCTTTTAATTTCCAATACAGAATCTCTAGCTGTCTGCTGAATGTCACCATGTGCTGATGACAGCACCTAAAGTTGCTCAGGTGGAAACTGAACTCATTTTCTTCCCCACAACTTTCTATTTCCCTGTTTCAGTAAATAGCAGGAGCATCTTCAGTTGTGCAAGTGAAAAAATCCACTACTTTGTCTCAGGTTGATCCTTTCTCCTTTTAAAAATTGTTTCAGTTACACATGCATACATTGTTTAAAGACCCAAAGTCTTTCAGTTCTGGGCATTTTAAGTAAATTTTCTTTACTACTTTCTCCTCTCCATTTCCTTGTTTCTCTCTTTCTGGAATGTCTATTATTCAGTTTTTGAATCTGGTGGATTGATCTCCAAATTTTCTTATTGTTTGTCTCTCCTATTTTCAAATTGCTTTGTCCCATTAGTATACTTCTTAGGAAATTTGCTCAACTTAATTTTATTATACTTCTATTGAATTATTTATTTCTGCTAGTATATTTTTAACTTATGAGGTTTCTTTTTCTCACTGAATAGTCTTGTTACTTTTTATGTAGTATCCAGTTTTTATTTCATGGATGTGTGTTATATTCTCTGCTCTCTGAGGATATTGCTAGATTAAATTTTTCTTTCCTCCTTGCTTACTTAATTTCCTGTTTATTTTGACCTCTGTTTTTCATGTTAGACTTTCCCCAAATGCCTGGTGATCCTCAGCTGTTCCCTCATATTTAAAAGTAGGGTACTTAAAAGCCAACTAAAAGCTCTAGGCACTTGGATGAGGCTTACAACTTTGGGTTTCCTGGTGGGGTGATTTCAATGGGTAATTTTTTTTGGTGAACTCCAAAGCCAGTACTATTAGATCCTTTCTCTTGGGTTGGTCAGATTTCCCAGAAAAGTCTCTTCTGGTTTCCTGCCTGGAGACTGGAAGTGCTCAGGGAGCACAGTGGGGAAGACTGGGGAGTTTGGTTCTTAATGTTCAGTTGCCAAAAGAGCTTCAGTGGCTAAGCTGATATCAGATAAAACAGACTTGAAGTAAAAAATGGTTACAATGGACACAGAAGGTCACTATAACTGATAAAGGAGTCAATTCAATAAGAAGATGTAACAATTATAAATACATATGCACTTAAAAGCAGAACCCCAAAATATATGAAGAAAATATTGACAGATTTGAAAGGAGAAATAGACCATGCTACATAATAGTAGGAGGCTTCCATACACGGCTTTTCAATAATGGATAGAACATCTAGACAGAAGATCAATAATGAAATAGAAGACTTCAATGATTCAATAAACCAACTAAACTAGATAATATAAACCAACTATAAAACACTTCACCCAACAACAGCAGAATACATTTGCTTTTCTAGTGCACACGGCTCATTCTCCAGGATGGAACATATATTATGTCACAAAACAAATATTAATAAATTTTAAAATATTGCAATCATACAAAGTATCTTCTGGACTATAATGGAATGAAGTTATAAATCAATAATAAGGGAGAATTCGAAAACTCACAAATATGTAGAAATTAAACAACATAGTCTTACACAACCATTGGGTCAGAGAAGAGATTAAAAGGGAAATTAAGAAATTTCTTGAGGCAAATGAAAACAAAAACACAGTGTACCAAAACTGATGCAATGCACAAATGCAGTGCTGAGAGGGAAATTTATAGCTCTAAATGTTTACATTAAAAAAGATCTCAAACGACTGGAGGCTCTGGAAAAAGAGAAGCAAAATAGACTCAAAGTGAACAGAAGGAAGAGAATAACAAACAATAAAGTGAAGGGAAATGAAAGAGAAAAAAAAGAATAGAGAGAATCAACAAAACCAAAAGTTGGTTCTTTGCAAAGATCAATAAAACTGACAAACTTTTCACTAGACTGACAAAGAAAAATAGAGAGAGGATGCAAATAATTAAATCAGAAATGAAAGGGGAAACATTGCCACCAACCCCAGAGAAATAAAAAGGATTATAAATGACACTATAAACAAATGTATGCCATTAGACCTACATGAAATGGAAACATTCTAGAAACCTGCAAACTACCTATAATGACTCAGGAAGAAATAGAAGATCTCAACAGGCCAATAACAAGTAAAGGGATCAAATCAGTCATCAATAACTTCCCAACAAAGAAAAGTCTTAGTCTAGATGACTTCACTGTTGAATTTTACCAAACATTCCAAGAAGAATTAACACCAATGCTACTCAAACTCTTCCATAAAGTTTAACAGGAGGGAACACTTCATATCTTAGTCTATGAGACAAATATCAGCTTAATACGAAAGCCAGATAAAGATACCACAAGAAAAGAAAATTACAAACAAATATCCTTCTGAATATATATAGATGCAAAAATCCTCAACAAAATACTGGAAAATAAAATCCAATAACACATTAAAGGAATTATACACCATGATCAAGATTTATCCCAGATATACCAGGAGTAATCAACATAATAAAATCAATTAATATAATACACCATATTAGTAGAACAAATGGAAAAAAGCACATTTAACTCACTTGGTGCAGAAAAGACATTTGACAAATATCCAGGTCCTCTTATTGACAAAAACACATAGAAAACTCAGAAGAGAACTTCCTTAATATGAAGAGGGGCCTTTATGAAACCCCATAGCTAATATCAAATTCAGTGATTAAAGACTGAAGGCCTCCCCTCTAAGATCACCACTGCTATTCAACACTGTACTAGAAATTATAGACTGGGGTAATTAAACAATAAAACAAATAAAAGACATCCAAATCAGAAAGGAGGAAGTTAAAACTTTCCCTGTTTGCAGATGACATGATCTGATACATAGAAAATCCTGAAAAATCCAACGCAGTTACTAGAGCTATTAAACAAACTCAGAAAGTGGCAGGGCACAAGATCAACAACTAAAAACCAGTGGTGTTTCTATACATTAGTAATGAACAATCTGAAGAAGAAATCAAGGGAAACATTAATTCCTAATAGCAACTAAAAGAAAAAAATATTTCAGACTAAATTTATATGGAAGTGTAAGGGACCCCAAAGAGTGTAAACAATCAAGAAAAAGAACAGTAAAATGGGAAGACTCACACTTCTTTATTTTAAAATTTATTACAAAACTATAGTAATCAAAACAGCATGGTATTGGCATAAGGATATACACATAGACTGATGGAATCTAATTGAGAGCTCAGAAATAAGCCCACATATCTATGACCAACTGATTTCTGACAAGGGTGCCATGTCCACTCAATGGGGAAAAAATAGTCTATTCAACAAATGGTGCTGGGAAAACTGGATATCCTCATGGAAAAGAATTAAGGGGGGTTATATTATCAACATGGCAAAGTAAGATATCCTCTGAGAAATGCTCCCCAGAGATGCAACAAATAAAAGGACAAATCCCACTTGCTTAAAACTCTGGAGGATCGTAGGGACTGGAGAAGGATTCCACAGATGCTGAATCAAGGAAAAAGAAAAATATTAGGAAGCTTCCATCCGGAACTGCCAGTGCTCTTTGCTTCCCCTCACTCATTCCTGTGTAGCTTGGGAGTTGCTCAGAGCAGTGGCCTGGATCCCTCCAATGTCCCTCCAGGGACAGAGAACATAGAGCTATCCACAGCAGCAAGTTAGAACCGAACGCATATCCAGTCATGGGACTCAAGTCCACAGAGACTCATGGTGTAACAGCAGCTGCCACTGAGGAGTGCTGCACCCAAAAGGGCCTGGGGGGTGGGGGGTGTCAGCAGGCAGAGAGAGACCTCAGTGAAACTGCTAATGGCAAGTGGTGAGCTCACTCAAGCCAGTTTATGTTGGCTGGACCACTTAAATGCAAAATGGACTTTTCTGGAGTGAACCACTTTTCTAGATTGACCCTATCTGGATCCCTGGGTGGGACACCCTAATGAGGAAGAAACTGGAGGCAGAAAAGACACACAGAAAAACAAAAGTAGGTGGGATTAAACTGAACTGCTGTAAGACAGGAGGGTCCTAGAACAGAAAAGTGTAAGGAAAATGGCACACTGAGTGAAAGAATTGAAACACATCAGAGTTGCTGGGGAGAAAATTCTGCAAAGAAACAAACAGAACAATCAAGACTCCTGGAGAAGGAACAGAGGAAAGGAAGCTGTGCCAGTTTGGATATGCCCCCCATAAAAAATTGTTCTTTTAATCCAATCTTGTGGGATATTTGGATTAGGTTGTTTCCATGGAGATGTGACTCACCCAACTGTGGGTGAAACCATTTGATTAGATTATTTCCATGGAGGTGTGGCCCTACCCATTCAAGGTTGGTCTTAATTAGATCACTGGAGTCCTTTAAGAGGCTCAAGAAGAGAGAGAGAAGCAGAGCTGGAGTTGACAGAGATGTGTAGAGATGCTGGGAGATGCAGACAGAAGGATGTTTAGAAATGTTCAGCTGAAAGATGAAGCCCAGAGTTTGCCCCAGAGAAGCTAACAGAGAACCCCCAGATGCTTAGAGAAAAGCCCTTGGACAACAAGCAAGGAAGCACAGGAGCTAAGAGAGAGGATTGAAGAGACAAGAACAGAGACATTTTTGAGAAAGTCATTTTGAAATATGACTTTGGAGCAAAGGACCAGCCGATGCCAGCCACATGCCTTCCCAGCTGACAGAGGTGTTCCAGATGCCATCGGCTATTCTTCAGTAAAAGTATCCTTTTGATGCCTTAGTATGGACCCTTTTTTTATGGCCTTAGAACTGTCATCTGTAACCTAATAAATCCCCTTTATAAAAGCCAATCCATTTCTGGTATTTTGAATAATGGCAGCTCTAGCAAACTGGAACAGAAGCTTTCTTGTGGAGGTAAAATAATTACAGAAAAAAGTTCAGTCTTAAAAATTGTACTGCATATCCAGGGCAAGAATCATATGAAGAAGAGGCAAGAAAATCTGATAAGTTAAAAACAGACAATTATAAAGGTCTAGAATAAGCTGGGCCAAGCACAAAGCCAATCAACAATAATGCCCTAGACAAGAGGAAGAAACTGGCCTTCAGAGTTAACTCATCAAGAAAGTCAGATGCCTAGATATCAGACAAAAATTACATGCCATACTAAGTAACAGGAAGATATGGCTCAGTCAAGGGAACAAATTAAACTTAAAGGAGACACAGAATTTAGAGCAACTAATCAAAGATGTTCAAACAAATCTCCTAAGTTGATTCAAGGAGATCAAAGAAAATATGCAGAGGTATGGCAATATGTGAACATAAAGAAGAATTTGAAATTATGAAAAGAAACAGAACAGAACTCATGGGGAAGAAAGGCACAATAGTAGAGATTAAAAATACACTAGAGGCAAATAATACCAGATTTGAACAGGGAGAAAAAAGAATCAGAGAACTAGAAGACAGGACAATACAAATCAAACAGTGAGCAGAATAGATAGGAAAAGGAACAGTAAAAATTGATCAGTGTCTCAGGGATTTGAATGACAGCACAAAGTGCCCAAACATGCATATCATGGGTGTCCCAGAAGGAGAAGAGAAGGGAAAGGGGGCAGAAAGAATATGTTAGGAAATAATGGCTGAAAATTTCTCAACTCTAATGGACATAAATATATATGTCCAAGAAATGCAACATACTCCAAACAGAATCAACCTCCAAGACATATGCTAATCAGAATGTCAAATGCCGAAGATAAAGAAAAAAGTCAGACAGCAGCAAGAGAAAGGCAATTCATTGCATACGAGGGATCCCCAATAAGACTAAGTGCTGTTTTCTCATCATAAACCATGAAGGCATGGAGGCAGTGGTATGATGTAGTTAAGGTACTGAAAGAGAAAAACTGCCAGCCCCAAATTCTTTATCTGGCAAAACTGTCCTTCAGAAATGAAGAAGCATATATAACATTCACAGATAAAAAGAAAATAAGAGATTCTCACCAAAAGACCTGTTCTACAAGAATTGCTCAAGGGAATTCTTCAGGTTGAAAGGAAAAGACAGGAGAGAGTGGCTTGGAGCAATGTGAAGAAATGAAGATCTTCAATAAAGGCAACTAAATGGGTAAATGCAAAACCTAATAGCACTGTATCCTCAATATGTAACTCTAAATTTTAACTCTTGCAATAGATAGACTACAATTGAATACAAAAGTAGTTTTCTAATAATGGACAATGGACATGCAAAATATACAGAGGTAATATGCAACAAAAACAATATAAAGAGGGGAAATGGAAGGCTATGGGAGCAGAGATCATGTATGCTTTCAAATTACTAGGCTTGAAACTAGTCATTTGTAAGTTATAGATGTGGACTGTGTAATACAAACCCCAAGGTAATGACAAAGAAAGTATTTTAAAATATATAGAAATAGAAATGAGAAAAGGATTAGTCAGATACATCATGAAAGATCAGCTATACAAAAAAAGGAGGTTGCAAAAAAAGGAAGAGAGAAAAATAAAAAATATATCATATACAAAAACTGAAGGACTCTTTTCCTCTCTGGCTGCTTGAGGATCACCCACCATCATGAATGACATGGTAACCATCTGGACTAGGAAATTCATGACAAAACGACTACTTCAGCGGAAACAAATGGTCATTGATGGTCTTCACCCTGGAAAGGCAACAGTACCTAAGACAGAAATTCGGGCAAAACTAGCCAAAATGTACAAGACCACACCAGATGTCATCTTTGTATTTGGATTCAGAACCCATTTTGGTGGTGGCAAGACAACTGGCTTTGGCATGATTTATGACTCCTTGGATTATGCAAAGAAAAATGAACCCAAACACAGACTTGCAAGACATGGTCTATATGAGAAGAAAAAGACCTCCAGAAAACAGTGAAAGGAATGCAAGAATAGAATGAAGAAAGTCAGGGGGACTGCAAAGGCCATTGCTGGTGCTGGCAAAAAGAAATGAAGTGTCTAGCAGTGAGCTGGAGATTGGATAACAGAAGGAGTAAAGATTCTTTAATGACTTGATCCGTGATTGTGCAGATTTTACCAGAGGACTAATAAAACTATAAAAACTTAAAAAAAAAAACCTGAAGGACAAAATAGCTGAAGTAAGTACTGCCTTTACAGTAATAATACTGAATGTTAATTGATTAAACTCACCAGTCAAAAGAAACAGATTGGGAGAATGGATAAAAAAGCATGAGCGGAGAGAACCTATTATGGCGGCTAGGTGAGACAGAGCAAGGAGATACCTCCGTGAAAAACAATGAATAAAAACCAGAAAGTGACCCAGAACGTCACCTCCAAAGTAGCACCAGCCGGACAAGGTCTGCTAAAGCCACAGGGAACGTGCATTTGGTGAAACCAGGAGTCTGCATTCTGAAACGAGTGAG